>SCHK01370794.1:0-36889 GCA_004124795.1 Poropuntius huangchuchieni | reverse complement strand
AACCAATTGCACTTTTCCTGTTTGTGAAAGGAATTCAAGACTGGAATGTTTGAAGAATGGTCGGAGCACGAATGAGTATTTGTGCTTTGGGTGTTAATAATCCTGTTTAATGATCTGTGACTGTTTTTCAGTAAGACAGAATACACATGAGAATGCAAGTGTATATTTTAGCGAATAAGATCAACCACAAAACACGTCACATGCACACACTCAACCCTACAAGTGTAGCAACCTGCCCATAATCCTGAACCTGATTCCAATTTTCTGATAAAGAAGAGCTCTATTAACTCTTTAGCGCTGTGTGACTATAACAAATGACCTTGAGTCTCAGGTCCGCCGACGTGACGCTTGTACAACACACCAACCGCAGCAACTCGCTCCCATTGTCCCAATCTGACTAAAGCCACAAAGTCCAAACAAAAACTAGCAAAGGTTACACACAAACTTTCTAATGAATGCAAATGCCAGTAAAGGTGGCCTGTGATGCTTGTCATTGCTTTAGTGATCTCTCTCTCTCTACAATTATCGACCCCGCTTGAGTTCTGGTGAAATAAAAAATGAGGTTTATTGGATTGAGGCTCTACCGAGCTCTTGAAATATGAATAGCTTTAATTAAAAGCGACTGGCATTGCCATCTGGCCCTCTGTATCCGGCTTCTCTAATGAAGTGAGTGTACGCGCAGTGTTCATTTATTTATTTATCTGTTTGTTTGCTAATGGCCAAGTTGCTAAGACAAACTTGAGAGGTACAAGTAAATTGTACAGTTAACAAATATTATATTTCAGTACTACAAGTGAGTTTGTTTGGTATCTATAAAGTTGTTGTTCTTTCCCCATTTTTCCTTTTTCATTAGTTTGAAGAACAAGTAAAAAATCTGAACCTTTTTTTGTCAATGGAAAGGTTCAATGGTTCGCAAAGGTTCTTCATGGAACCGCACACTATATATACTGTAAACACAAGCAGACACTACTTTTAATTCAATGTGTTACTTTTGTGAAATTTACTAGTAATTTCGGAGTGAAAACTGTTTCTATACCTTTTTTTCATTGTAGAGTACAACAATCAAAGCAAAATAACACAGCAAATATCAAACTTATCCAATACAATCTTCCCTATCTACATCTATCAGTGTGGAATGCTGCAAGTGAATCCTGAAAGACAATTGGCAATAAAAACCTGTCATTTGTATCGATTCATAAACAGATCTGAAGTGATCGTTTCAGTTCCCATCATCTCCAATTGCACTAACATTGAGCTCTACTGATCTGAGAGCAGCTGTTGATTATATGAGGTTATATTCAGCCAGATCTCAATTCTTGCTTTGAGACATATTATACACCCAGTATCTGTCCGCAGTCATGATAAGATTACAGAAACACTTAAAGCCTAACAAGCAGACTCTAGAGACAGACGTCTCCAGAGTTCAAGCGGTGGTCAGAGATTTTTGCACAGTGTTCCTCTAGAGAAAGCCTATCTTTATCACTGACAAATGCTCCACTGTCTCTAAGGAAAATAAAGCATTGTCTTTCTATCTGTTTGTCTGTCTGCCGTAATGAAACTACAAAGTTACAGGATAATAACATCTAAGTGATGATGTCGGAAAGCAGAAAAACCCTTGGGGAGAGAAGATGCAAGTCCCAGGGTTCAGCACAGAGGAGTGAAGAGAGAGAAGGAAGAGATAAGAACGAGGAGTAGAGCAAATGTATTGACTGGATGATCATCGATTGACAACGAGCAAGTCGAAGAGCGGGATTTTTCCAGAGAGTCAATCAGTCTCTCTCCCACTCGCTCGCTCACACTCTCTTTCACAGGTACATTCATGTGCACATTAAAGGAGGAAATATCTAATCGTTATTTACTGTCGATATGTTATATGTTTGTGCAGCGTGTGCTGCATTGACATTTGTTCGTGCAAGAGAAAGAGAAATTGAAAAAGAGTGGGAGAAAGAGAGAGAGAGTGTATGTTTTTGGAAAACCCATCTTCACAGCAGGGCTTCTTCATTAGCGAGACGCCCAGTTCCTGCCATGACCTTAATCCCAAAACAAACAAACACACTCACAACAAAAAACCTCACCAGGATCCCAATCACACACATCCTTCACAAGCATAATGACCACAATTACAGACCTTCACTGATTCTTTCTTTCAAGTGATGGCATTTTGCCCATCTGTTAACTACAAAAGTGTCTGTGTGCATGCGTGTGTGTGTGTGTGTGTGTGTATGATCTCCCGTCCATATTTTAATTGACTCCAGGTTATCAGAGCTGTAATACAGCATTAGGGAAGCAGCACTGTGAGGGGCAATGACTACCATTTAACTGACTTAATTAAGTGCTTTCCATGAGAAGGACACTGAGAATGTTACCCTTTCAACATAGAAAAACCCGCAACATTCCTTACCGTCTTGTTGTACTACAGACCGAGCAAGACGACCTTGTTTCATTTTCTCACAAAACACGATTAAGCACAGCTTGCAGTGTTTCAACTAAGCTAGTAAAAAAAAAAAAAAAAAAAAATTGATTCAAACAAACAAAACAAAGCTGCCTTCTTGGAAAACACATATACTGAACAAATACTGAACTTTTTGGCTGACAAATAACACTTGTTTTGGTTTAAAAACAATTTACATTTATAGAAAAAATGTGCAGAGAGTTTAATTTAATTTAATTTATTTAATAGAATTTCCTCCCTGGAATAAGTACAGTATGGGCATATCACATGCACCATGCACTCCTAGAAGATGCATATTCTTTATAAAACTAATTGATTTGATAAAGATTATGAAATATAAGGATTGTTATTTAATATTTAATTTAATTAGATTATGTGTTTGTGTGTGTAATTTAGGTTTCTATCACCCAAATAAAAATAAGTGAAAATAAATCCCTGGATGAATGAAAGCATCTGTCAAAGGACAGCTTTCTTCTTACTAATATTAATCTGATCATTGATTTAATCATCTATATGCAGTTACAAGTTTATGTACAAAAATAAGAATACAGAGGAAAAATAAGATTTGTGACCTCATGTAAACTAGGAGTATTAATGCAAACTATTTTAAAATATTTATAAAAATAGCAAAGTAAAAACTATTAGATTTCATTAGATCTTCAAAACACCTTATTGAGTAACCTCTAAAATCAAAAGGCCACTTTGTGTATAAAACACTTCTGTATTTTAGCGTTAAGGCGTTGAAAGGTAAATATCTCCAAATTACACTCAAGGTATGATCACACACTTAAAAGTGAGTATGGATGTTGTCTAAGTCCCCTGAGAGAGCATTAAAAGCATTAAATGAACCTAACACCGACCCAAAAGACTCTGTCAAAGCGGAACTAACCCACAGCATGCCTAAGCCAATTATAGAGCCAAACACACACACACGCGCTCAGGACATCTCTGTCATGAAAGAGACATTGACAGCAACTTTGCTGGGTCGCAAGTGTGACCGGCTGTGTATTTGAGTGTGTATGTGTCTCTGTGTGTGATGTTTGATAATGCATGAGCCCAGCAGAGCACATCAGCTTTGAAAATTTTCAGCGTCAACTTCTAACTGCATTGAATGCATAAGCTATTGTACTAATGTTCGCTTCTGCTCAGTTCTAAGCCGAACATAGTCTCCTGACTTTTCTATTTTCCCCATATCTCTCCCTCTCTAAACCCCCTCACACACACACACACACACACACACACACACACACACTGATTCTCCTAAAGATTGGGAGCAGCAGGGTGAGGCATCTCTTTTATTTATCAGAAAGTGATTCATCTGTTTGTTTGTATCTGCCCTTGAAAGATCTTACAAGAAAGATAGAATGGAACAGGAAGAGAGGGAAAAGGCAGAGACGTGAGGTGGCAAGAGACAATGAAAACAAGAGAGAAGAGAGACAGAAAAAGAGCTAGATGAGAAGATGAACTGATCATTAAATGATTACTAATAAAATATCAGAGAGAATGTGTGTCCCTGCACCTCTGTGCATTCATCCATCCAAATGTCCGTAACTTCCTGGAACTGTAACGTTTGATACTGAATAAATGCAGTGATAGCACAATCAGATGCATTGTTAACTTTACTAACTTTGGAAATATTGACAATGGAATAATGACGTCTTCTGATAATATAAAATATATAAGCCATGCATGTCACAAATGAGACTATAAACAGCTTTTCGATACCCATCAGCATATGTTTTCTTAATTTTCCCTCCTGCTTGGGTCTGACTGATGGCCAAATTCACAGTTTTGATCTAATCAGCCTTGCATTGATCTCCTAGTGACCAATTATTTCTAGCTTAGTCTGAATTAGAGCCAGACTTTAATTGAGGCTAATTTGGTGCAGAAGTGTCTAAATGCAAAAGGCTTCAGATCCTACGCAGCAAGTGGGCTAAAACAACTTCCCTTCCACCAAGCCTATTTAATCTACATTTAGGCCAATGTTCTCCTTGCAACAAAGTTAAAAATTTCAACTGGTTTACCCAGTCTAGCATCCATTTGCAAGGTTTTGACCTTCGACCTTCTACAAACCATGAGGTTTTTGTGTCATACGACCGGTCTCTATGAAGTAACACAATACACAAAGCAAAATTTAGTGCTATGGACCTGATAACTTGACTCTAAGAAAAACACTCGCTCCTGCTCTTCTAAAATGTTCTCCGATGAGCAAGCAGAATAGACATTCCACAGAAAATGGCACGCCGAGCTCACACAATACGCACCTGTTGCTGATAAAGTATCAAATGTGGACAAGACAGCCCTTAATGTTCGACAACTGCTACCGAATACCTCCCCAACAGTGGCTCCATTGATAGAGACCCAACATTGGTTGGTTGGTCATTAACAATGAAAGTAACTGTTGACCACAGAGAGCTTCTACAAGGGATAGGTAACTCAGCCACAATGAAACTAGATACATGCTTTTACTGTTCAAGCCCTTTCACCTGTTAAACCCATACAATTTAAAGAGCGCGATAGGCACGACAGCATATCATACTGACAGTGATTACTGAAAAACAGCCAAAATTACTCAAGCGAAAACCGTCCCTGAAAATGTGTTTTTCAACTCACCACGGCACAGTAAATGTGAAGAAAATGATATTTTAATCTATTTATCTGGTACACAAGCAAACCTCTTGTGAATTGATGTTTAGTAGATGAGTTATGTCTCCAACGAAGCAGCCCTGACCTCATCTGATGCTACGAGAAAAGAGTTTTCAAGCTAACAAGTAGGCTTTACTACGTACGTTAACCGACCTTTAGCTCTTACTGGGTAAACACAGCAAATTAAATGAAAATGAATAGTATATATACATACGTGAGCTGTTGAGCCAGTCACGCTAAACACTACAATCACAGTTTCATACTTAGCCTGAAAGACAAACCTAGCAATTCCCGCCTATTCAGACTTTTCTATTCATATCTGCGAATAACCCAGCATCTGTAAATCTGTAGTGTCAGCGTAGCTGTGTGTGAGTGTGTGGCCTTTTGTGAGAATTTCCCTATCTTGTTGACTGATGAGTATGTCTCTTTTTATTTAGCTGTTTAGCTTAACTCTGACTTATCTTTTTTTTGTGTTTGCCCCTACCATTTTCCATATGCTCTGCCTCACCGACACTGCCATCGGGCGTAGTCCTCTCATAGGCGTCTTCAGGTAGAGGGAGGGCACCTAGTCTGGGGCCGGACGAGCTCTTGCTGCTGGGCGTCTCCGACTCCTCCAGGCCACTGTCGTAGCAGCTCTGCAGCGAGCCCTGGTGCGGGTCCTGTGGCTGGCTCACCACCGAGAAGGTCACTCGGCGGAACGGCTACAAGAAAAGAGATTGCTGGGGGTCACTGGACTGAAGAGGTCGAAGAAGAGGGGTTGATGGGTAGTTTTTTTGTGGGGGGTGTGGGTGGGATAATTCTGAGTGAAAGCACTTCGCTGTAGCTCTGGTTAGATTAGCGTACTGCGCTACATGCTACAAAACGACACAAACAGCAACTAGATTAATGTCTACACGTAGCTCGAAAGCAGCGCTTGGCAAAGGAAGCTAAAAAAAAATAAACAAAACAATACTAATGAGCTTCACAGCACTTGTTTAATGATTCTCACATGAGCAAAAAATGGTAGGATAGTAAGTTCAATGCCCACAGGAGTAAGTACAGATGCCACACTTGGCATTGCGGTTTAAATATAGCGGCGGAGGTCTGAAGGACGTCAAAGTCTCCTTGTGTGGTTTACTTTATAGCAAAAACAGGACAAGAGGAGCAAGTATGGTCCCGATGGGAGATAGAATGGAACACATGGCTACAGGCTAATAAACAAGCGCATGGATCCACACACACATTTTTCAAAGTAACTAAAGAACAAATAGGTGAAAGGATGCACACAGGAGTAATAAACTGGTACACGGAGACTCGTGTGAATTTGTGCTCTGCGCTCTGAACCTTTGATTTTCATTTCCTCATTCTCTCGGGTTGTCTCAATTGAGGAATGGCATAAAAGACAGCACGATCGGAGGAGATGACTGACAACGAGCCAGGAAGGGAGACAAATTCTTTCGGTTTGTGCTGAGATCTAGCGAAAAAGAGAGCTGGGAGACAAATTAAACTAGGAAGGACATGAAGTCTACTTGATATGGTTCATTTTATTAAAGAGAACCAGATATTCATGAAATCAAGTGATGAACTATTTTTGTACTTGTTTTCTGCTGTTATCAAAGCGAGACGCCTTGCTACGGTGGTATACTGATATCCTTTAGGACTTTTGAAATGGGAAAATTAATTTCTTGTCCTGATTTAACTGTTTCGGTAGAGGAAGACTGGGTTCAGCAAGAATAGGACTTTTTGTCCTTCCTATCCCAATGAAATACATTAAGATAAGGGATACATATGGGCTCTGAGCTAAATGAGTGGCTGGAAGAGCGAAAGAAAATGAGAGCACGAGAGAGAGAGAGAGAGAGAGAGAGAGAGGGAGAGAGAGCTGAAAGGTGGAAATTAAATTTTGATAATTTAACTAGCATTGGAGCCTTGTAATTAAACCATTGACTCTTCCTGTCTGGGTAAGTGAAAGCAGAGGGAAATAAGGGGATAAGACAATGGAGGAGAAGTGATCCCTTCACCCTCCCATCATTCTTTCTGTGTCTCACTCTCCAGCCTATTACTTACTCAAATAATCTTACACTGATCGTCTGTGCTGTTTATTCTGAAACATAATTCAACACAATTCAACAGAAATCAAACCTGTTATTGTTTATGATGGTAATGACAGGAAATATCTATGTAATAGTTTGATGTATAACTTTTTTTTTTCTTAATTATAATCATAAATTAAATTAATTTAAATTGAATTTAATTTAATTAAATATTTGCCAAACAAAACTATGACATTCTGTTAACTTCAACCAAAGCTAAAGAAGCTAAACTTCAACAAAATGATTAATTGTCTCATTAAAATGTAATTAAAAAGAATACAAAAAACAGCAGCCCTTACTTTGTCTTTCTAAAGGAACTCTGGTCTGAAAAAAGGTTGCAGACCCTGGCTCTAAATAAATATAAATACAAACCAAAAAATAAATAGCTTGTTTTTTTTCTAACTGCAGCGAAAAGTTCGACTGACGCATTAAATAGACACTAACAAAGCAGCAGCGTCTTTAAGTGTTTGCCTCTGGCCTTCTCCCCGCTGCCCCACTTCCTGTCACTGCACATTTTCTTTCAGGAATATTAAACAAGACGGAGCACCATCATTCACTCCTCTTTTTCTTTCCAACTCGCTGCCTTTCAGACTGAGTGGCCTAACACTCATCATTACTCCAAATTGTCCCTTTAATTTGACACGTCGCCATAATCTCTGCATTTGTATTCTGTCAGGTTAGTAGGGCCTGCCTTTCAATGTAAAGAAGTGCACACACACCACAGCGCACACACACACACACACACACACACACACACACACAAATGACTGTTTAACGCCTATGCATTTATAATGAACATACACATATCCAATGTGTTGTTCATCTTTTTCTAACATGCCCTTGAAAAAAATCTCTCCAAAATGAGAGATGAGAGTCTGAGCACTGACAAAAACTTGCTATGTCATCACACATTAGCCAATACCTAAAATAATCGAATACCTTGAAGAAGCCACTTGCACGTATTTGGCATTTGTTCTTATGCTGCATTAATTTATTTATTTATCTCCCTTATTTCTCTGGCTAATGTAGAAATCTTGGCAATAAATCATGTTTCCATGTAATTACAATCAACATTCAACAAATGAATTGAAATAAATATTCATGGGCTAAAAATTTCACTTTGGATAGTCAAACATTTGTTGCATAATTAAATAGAAGCCCACAGGGGGTCTCGCTTTTGCACTGAAATAACGGATCAAAATGATGTTTATGTATTAAAGCGCCATTCTCTCTCTCTCTACCTCTGAAATGAAATGGCTGCCTCTGCAGCTAAGTGTGACAGCAATCAAAGTCCCACACTGAAGAGTTGAGGCTTAAATTACTCACAAATGAACTGAACTTTAGATAAATTGGTAGAGTGTGGCATTATGCTTGGTGCAAATGCGATTTTCAAATATAAGAGTCAATGAATGTCATGCATGAAGAATGGCGAGATGGGAAAGTGGTTGGCTATGCAAAGATAGATAGATTGGTTTATTGATTGAGCATTGATTGGCTAGGCTTCCCTACCGTGGAAGCAGCTTTATGAAGGACGGATTTAATTAAATCTTGCACATATATTTGTACGTTCATCCTTTTGTGCCATTCTTAGTCATCCTATGTAGGTTGAAAGGCTATAAGACCCCCTGATGAGATGCACACTGCTTTCATTTCTGCTGGACACATACCCTTTGTGATCTTCTTTGAAAAAAATAAAAAATATATATATGGAGGTCAGGTTCTGGCCATGTCTGATAATAAGTTGTTCAATAGTTAACCTGAATTCATATACTCATTCATATATAAATTCTTATGTTTTCTCTTTTCTTATTAGCAGTGCGGCCTATTACACGTGTATGATTAACATGATATATGAAGAGGGATATGTAGGGCAATACATGCTAAATAATGAATGTGCTGAAGCGCAATTCAAAAACAATGCAACAAGAATATCTGTAATTTTAAGGGGGTTTAATCAGTGTAGGTGGAAATACTATTTTGAAAAAAAAAAACTCTGTAGATTACCCAGTGGATTTGCATTCATTTCAAAAGTAACTCTATTCTGTAAACAAGCTCATTTTCTGTCTCTTCAAACCTTTTTTTCCCCTTTCTTACTATCTTATTATGTGTGTGTGTGTGTGTGTGTGTTTGCGTATCTTGGGTGTATGTGGGTAGTGGAATGACCTATATCCATGAACCATGAAGAGCAGTGGTTTAGCCAAAAACACAAACGCTAAAGCCTCCTGTGTCTTTCTGCAATCAAGCAGACAAGAGAGGAAAGGAGAAGATGAATTGAAGGAAGGGAATAAATAACATTGGATGAGATAATACAGCAGACAGGAAGAAAATGCAACTTGTGTGGTTAGTTTAGTAGATGTGCTGGATGTGGTTAGTATCGTAAACAAGAACATTAATCAGTCATCGGTGTCTAGACGCGATGGCCTGGTGCTAGAACCTGTAATTAACCTCTGTTCAAATTTTCATAAGCACCCTCAGGCTGAACCACACATTGCTATCTGATCAAGCTGCCACTGTACAAAACAGCCCAAGGGTAACGCTACTGTAGGTCAAAATAACCTGTAAATCAGTTCTAAAATGAGCTACAGGTTGTTCTTATAGTTAGGTTGAATGGCTAACCCAAAAGCAAGCCCTGTGAGTGAAGGATAAGAATTTTGATGTCCCGATACTCAGAATGTTGGTTCTATGTAAAAAGATAAGGATTATGTATGTATTATATATGAGTAAGCTACAGATCTCTTCTTACTGATCTTGAGAGATATACCACACGAAGAACATTTTAAGTTAACTTTGATCACTTTTTTATACTGCAAAATGACATACTGCACTGTTAAACTAAAAATATCAAGTATGTAAAATGACATATTGCATTAAATAAATCTACAGTACTGATTTAAAAATAACAAGCAGGTGTAGAAAACAATCATTCTAGATTAACTGTTTTAATTTGATTTAATATGGCAGTAAACTGACTACATTAAGTTATACTAACAATATTGATTTTTACAGGTCAGCTCCAGTAGAAACACAGTATATCCTTAAGCTAACAATTGTATTGTAGCCTATTATATAAATGATGTAAAATGACATGCATTAAATAAGCCTTAATTAAATCTTAATTCAGTCTTATTTAAAAAACAAAAAACAAAACAAAAAAAACAAAACAGGCACATTCATGTGTAAGTATTCATCTATGTACAAATCCCTACGGCTCTTTCACAGATACCTTTCAGAATTTTCAGGATTTTTCCAAATCTTGATAAGATGAAAAAGTCATGTACTTTCTTGTGTCCACTAAACCTCTCAAGTCTAAAAGTGCACACGACACGTTAAGAATGGAATGTGTCTGTGTGTTTGAAAGACTAACAGAGTCCCTGGTGAGGAGGTCAGGGAGTTTTGTTTATCCTGGAGCTTGGGGAGGCTCAGGTGTCTGCTTTGTCTTAAGGGATGACTGGCGCTGGTCAAGCTTCATTTCTCTTCAGCCTTCCTGCCTATGAGGACCTCCAGATGGGCTCTAGACCTCCTGAGACCTACTGGAGTTTAGCCAGGTCTGAGGTCTCTCTGGCAAGGCATATATCAACACACCTCACTGCAGGCGCTGAAAACTTCCAGGGCGGATTTTACCACTGGACCACTTCCCTCAGCAGAGTGTACTTTTGATATCTTACCCAAGACTGTTGTGTTTCAGTCGACCGGTCTTACTCCGAGGGACCCTGAACACACTTAAACTGAGCCACAGCAAACATTAAACAGTTTGGCCACTTTCAAGGCCCTCCTTTGATTGCAGTCCACATGTCTACAGCTTTATACCAGGGGCTCTTTAATCACTTTTAACCCATCAACTGCCCTCTTCGTGGACAAGCCTCAAACTCAACTGATCAGCACTTCAAGAGTATTCTTTTACAAAGAAATATAAAGCCCTCAAACACTAAAAAAAAAAAAACAAGTTTTCTCCTTTCTTATCCTTTTCGTCTGAAGTTCTTCAGATAATACCTTTAGAGTACATCTTGCTGAAAGTCAGATGTCTGCCTTTGAATGTAATCCTTTTCGAAGGCACCGAGGCATAGATATCTCACCTGGCCTGATCATTCATTCATTCATCTATCCATTTTTTCTTGTCATCCACTCCACCTCACACTCTCGGCAACGGCATAGTGATGCATCACTTCTTGCCGTTCCAGTCCATTTCCTCTCAGGCCAACTTCGCCTTTCCACATGCCAAGTGTTCCAGATGTTCGTGCCTTTGCCAAACAAAACACTGAGGATGTTAGTCACTGTAGTGAAATTAGCCGCCCTTGTTTATCAGCGTTCATACATCCTTAATCAAGAAGGCAGCATTTATATGTGGAGCAGAAAGCTTACCGTTCATCAGAACTTCTCTTGATCCTCAAGATTTTTCTTTTATATATCCGCAACGAAAGCACTGTTGCAGTGCGCCTTTTTAAAAATTAATTTTTTGCTCTTGTTCTAGTTGAAAATTGAGGAGCAGTGCTGCCTCGGTGTCTTTAAGCCTCCTCAGGTACATCTTATTGGTGTTTTTATGATTGTGGTATCTTAAAACTCTGTAAAACTCTGTGATGTTGTTCCCAAAAGTTAGATTATTCATATTATTGTCCCCATTTGGAGGAAGGATGGGTTGCATTCTGCACAAGTGCTTGAAAAAGTGAAAGAAATATTTTTGGTCGATGGTCCTGCCAGTTAAAATAACCTTTCTCTACTCCACCTTTACACAAGCCTTATCATTCTTATTAACACAGAACTAGCATTAACATTCCTGACGACAACTGAAAAGATGAAGGGAAAAAGGCACAGACAGATGGGAACCTCAAAACATCTCTCTGTGCTCTTTTCTTAAAATCCTAGCTAAACTTTTAATTGCTCTTTAAGCGGCGGATTAAGCCAGAACATATTCCGAAGGGATGATGTGACGGCTTCAAAGGCTTAGCCGACCTCTGACCTTCGCTCCATGAGAAGGAACAATACCTCCAGGGTGCTGCTTTACACTTAAGATCCCAAACATACTTGTCTTTTAAGAGAGTTTAACGATAAATAAACACCGTAGACATTTTACACCGGCACATTTTCTCGCAATTCATGACGCTACACAAATAATGGATTTTGTAAGCACTGTGTGCTTTTTGTTTTGGCTCTAAATTCAGAATGTGTTTTTCTCCATTTCATGTTTTTTTAATCTTGTCCCCAATGTTTCTCTCTGTCAGGAGTGAAAGGGATATGCAGTTTCCTGTTCTGGTGCCGAATATCTAACCTCATCGGGGCAAATCCATTATCATCGCACGCTGAAATGGATTACGGTCTCGGGTATCAATCAAACTTACAAAAATGCTTTCAGGTGCCTTTCCTAACAGGATAATGTAGGAAAGTTGAACTCCATTTTAACTTTGAAACGCACACACAAACAAACAAGCGTGCGCTCATCTAACTTACAGAGAGTCTGGCTTTGACTTACGTGATCACGTTACAAACAATTTCAGACGATCTCCTTCAGCTCAAAGGACACTATCTTCACCCTTCTTGTGTGTCCCCGCATCCGTCAATCATCGGCCAATGACACTGCGCTACAAGAAGCGTGCAGGACTCACTGTAACTGTGAGCAGTCAATCTGACAACTGACCCACTAATGTCACTAAGTGACAGGCGTAATCGCCACGGCTACGGTAGTCAGAGGTGACAGAGGCCTACGAGTCAGCGAAAGTGCAGGCTGTAAACATCCTGAGGGCGGACGGGATATCGTAACTCGGACCGTGCGGTTTCACGCCGTAGAAGGAGCGCCGTCTCTCCTGAGCAAATATCTGGCAGCGTAATAAAAAATTCCACACAGACTGAGGAGAGAAATGACAAAACAGAGTATGTGTTCACACCTCAGCTGGATTATGATTGACACATGACTGCTCTAACAAAGCACAGAGTGCTGTTCCCTGGCAGGCCGCATTATCTACATCATAAGCACTAGTCTATTAAATACATCTGCAAACAGTGAAGCTGTCAAGATGGCAAATAATACATTACAGTGATACATCTCTTAGCGTTTTAGGGGATTGTGAAAAATGTGCCGTTTCACAGAAAATATTTAACCTGCGAGTGGAAATGTGAGCAGGAAGAGGAGGAAACTGAGACGATATCATGGACGAATACAGCATAGCTGGCGTTATTGAAAAGAAACAAGGATTTAATTGAAGCGAGCAACATTTATGGCCCTATTCAGGGCTTAGGGAAATTTGTTTGACAAACATTCTTTGTAATTTCAATCAAACATGTATGTGTTGTTCTCGCATAAACTCGATCAAAGTTACAAAACAAATTATCTACAGTCAAGGAACCTTTGAGAAATCTATTCTTGTCTGGACAGAAATGTCTGCGATTGTGAATATTGTNGATCAAAGTTACAAAACAAATTATCTACAGTCAAGGAACCTATTCTTGTCTGGACGGAAATGTCTGCGATTGTGAATATTGCATTTTTACAACACTCCTGCTCATTTATTTTGACCTTTATTAAATACCATAACTAAACTAACATTTTTTCTTGGACTGGCTGGTGTTAATACAACGTTCATAAAAACAGAATTCAGTAAGGGGAGTAAATCGTTGGTAAGACTTGTCATCTTAATCACCTTACAATGTTACAAATAGATTCTACTTCAAACAATTATGATCTTGCGAATTTTCATTTCATCACATGCATTATTTCAGTGTATTATCAAATGTATCACGGTTTTCACAAAAAAAAACATTAAGCAGCACAATTTCAACACTGACAAAAATAAACACCAAACTAGCATATTAGAGTGATTTCTGAAGAACAGAGTAATGTACATGGAAAATTCAACTTTGCCATCACAGGAATACATTACACTTTTAAAAATATACAAAATAGTCCAGTTAAATGCAGATGAATATACACTTATATTTGTACTGTGTTTTTGATCAAATGGATTTAAGGTGCTATTATAAGATTCAAATTCTATTCAAATCATAAACCTCCTCTACTAATAGCTGTACCCCAGATGTTGTTTAGAAAACTAATCTTGTCTTAGTTTCAGTAATTTATAATATTCAAAATAGTAAGTTAAGATCAAGATTAAGAATCTTTAGATGGTTTAAACCAGCAGTAAATGCATGCCATTAACAAGATGACTATCCAAATAAGCTCATTTGGGTTTCAAATCTCTGCTGCACATATTTTTCTTCTGTTGTGTGTTCTCGTATTGTTCTTTTATTCTCATGGTGCTAAACAAACGATCAAACACATTTAGTGTCCTGGCTTCCTAAAAGAACACATAATAATGTGTAAAGACAGACTGACTTTGGTGAGAAAAAGAGTGAGAGGAGGCTTGGCATAATAATACGATTTAAACTTAATCTTAAAATCTAACTTTTACCTAACACAAACCCCTCAACGGATATTTTGTCAAATTCCATTTCTGTGTCTAACACAGACACACATGCACACATATGTTCCACGTTTTTCTAAACTGTTTTATTTTCTTTCCTTTACCTTTTTTCATTCACTTCATTTCCTGTGTAACAGAGGACCTTTCTGTGGACTGGAGCAAAAGAAGGCGTTTATCATGAATAAATCAATGTCAATGTGACAGAAAAGCAAAACTCCATTTCCGGGGGCTGTGGACACATTACTCAAAACATCCCTGCCGTGTCACCCTCAAACATACACACATACATACGCTCGCACGTTGTCATTGCAGCGTCCTTCATCAATAGACTGACTCCCCTGTTTAGATAGAACGGGCCATTTGTGAGTCTCAGCCCAGGTCCAGAAGACAATTATGATAGCTGCGATTAAGAAAACAATTATTCCAGAGAAGTAATTATCCTCTAATGTTTGAACAAACAGAAGCAGAGAGAGAGAGAGAAAGAAAGAAAGAGCCCAGGGCCATTTGAGATTAGCCTGGTGTTCACACTGTGATGGCCATTACATACAGGGGTGGTGAAGAAGTGATCAAACTACTGATGTTACAATATAATACACACCAATTCACGCTCACGCTCAAATATAAAAGGCCCTCAGGTAACGTGACTCAACACACACGGCTGTTCCCATGCAATTACTTTTTTGCAAAAATATGCATGTATTCATAACAAACACCTCGGAAGTGCTATATTCTGTCCTTGCTGCTAATTTCAATTGTCACTTAAAAAAAAAAATAAATAAATAAAATAAATAAAACAGATACAGTGGGGGAAAAAAAGAAAGAAAAAAAATCAGCGCTCCAGAAATGAAATGCAATTATTTCAGTGGATGTTGAAGAAAGAAGAAGAACTGAATAAATAATAATAATAATAAATAAAATTAATAAAAACAAGATGAAAGGATGCTGTCGACAGTTGCTTTGCATACAGTACAAGTGAATGTGAATGAACACAAACACTGTATCTGGGTTTGGCTCTTGTCCAGACAAATCCTGTGAGTTTCCCTTTGGCCCTGAGGCAAATTGAAAAACATAACAAAAAAATAAAATCATTTGAGAGCTAGTGGTAAAGTACCTCCTTTTTACGGACAAGGTCAATTTTCTCTTTGAGCTGTAATGAGAGAGTGTCTCTTTCTACAATCAACACACTTCACACACTTAGTGCAGATTAATTAAAGGTGAAGTGTTTTTGTTTTTTTTATGTATATATCTTAAGATGTGTTATTTTATTCTAGTTAAATGTGCAACGACAAGTATAAGTAAGCCATTAGAAGGTTGAATTCCAACATTATTAAAATCAAATGTTGTTATTTAATCGACCTGAGCTAGAATTGACTAACAATGAACAGTTTTATTTTATGAACAACTATATATACATATATAGTTTGTAGTAAACATGTATACTTTAATGATCCCATGTACTTCCACTACATATTGTCTCTCTTCTTTCCTCTTTCTGCGTTTACTGTATGTCTGGTAAGTAACAAAGAATCTCTCGTATCGCTGAGATGCCGGGTGTAAGTGAGGCTTCAGACAGCTCCAGCTTCTTTCAACAATTTCACTGGCCACAAAGACCCCAAAAATCTCATCTCCACCGCTCGCCTGTCTTCGTTCCTTTCAAACAGGCATCTACGAGCTGGGCGAGATTTAGTTTCTCCGAAGATAGAAGGATAGCAGCTTCGCACATCAGCCTGCTTCAAAGGGAGGTGCTATCAGACCCTGCCATCGCCATGGCAATGACGAAGATACCGATCCTAATCCCCATGTAAAAATGAAAACCCCCCGAGTGCCCGTGGGACTTCTTCGAGTACACTTCGCATCTCCGGCTCTCTCCCTCTTCTCTGGCTGTCTCAGTTCCAGATCTGAGTCACTAAGATTAGAATGTACCTTAGCGTGCTCTCGTTCGCACTTTCTCTAATTGAAATATTGGGAGTGAACTTTTTTGTGGCTTTGGAGTTGTTGCTCTTAGAGGAAGCTGTCATTTTGTAGCGATCTGGGATCAGCCTCCTCTCCTGGTAAACAAGATAAAACAGGTAACTGGAAATCATACAGGGCGACTGGATTTGTTTGAGTGGTAAATGTGTGACTTCCATGTTGTCACTCTGTTGGGTTGACTCAATAGCTCCTTGCCTGAGGGCTACGGAGAGTCAAACGTATTATTAGCAGCGTGAAAACATCCCTGGGGCCAGCTAAACAAATAAGACACACACGCGATCCTGGAAAGATGGGAACAAGACAAATGACAGAAAGGGAGAATTTCTAGATGAACTCACAATATTACAGAAGGGTACAAGGGTGCCTTCTTTATATCTTTCAAGAATCAAGTTTAAAACACATGTGTCGGGTTCTTAGAAATGTATGTTGTGCATTCTTGTGGGCTTCAAATGGTTTTAAAAATTAAAATGAACATATTTTACTTCATGCTTTGAATTATTATTTCAATATAATTTGAATATTCTAGAACGCCATTTCATAAGAAGACTTATTTTCATTTCATTGAGCTATCATGTCAGTTGATATAACTATTTGGTAACACTTCAGTATAGGGACCAGTTCTCACTATTAACTAGTTGCATATTAGCATGCCTATTATTAACACATTGGCTGTTTATCAGTACTTAAAACACATATTCTGCATGATCATATCCTACATCTCTAATCTTACTCAATACCTAAACTTAACAGCTACCTTAATAAGCCACAAATTAGCAGTTTATTGAGGCAAAAGGCATAGTTAAAGGTTTGTTAATAGCGAGATTTGGACCGTAAAATAAAGTGTCACCAATCATTTAAATGTGATTTTATACAATTTTCCCTCAAAACATTGAAATAAACATGATTCATAAATATGAAGTAGAAAGACTGAAATAGTATTTTGTAATGTTTATTGTAAAACACACTGCAATCTACTAATTCAAAAAATGTTTGTTACATTAAATTGTTTTTCTACTCTTTAGTACTGTACTGTTAAGATGTATTATTTAGTTAGTTATTCAGTTAAAATATATAGCATATTCTACATGCCTAATCCTATTCAATACCAAAACTTACTAACTACCTTACTAACTATTAATGAGCAGCATATTAGAAGTTTATTGAGACAAAAGTCGTAGTTAATGGTTTGCTATTAGTGAGAATTGAACCGTAAAATAAAGTGTGACCATATATTTTTTAACCACACGTTGTATTGTATTCAGATGTATTTAGTGATTAATGATTGCGTTTTGTATTATTTTATTATTTTAAGTTTGAAAACCCCTGCTCTTAATTATTCCACTCTACAAACACATACACACTGGGTAGTGTTTGTTCATTGGCTGAATCTAATATCTGTCTTACCCATTAGACCTGACCATATAGCCAACTGCTCTATAGGCCTCTGAGCGATCCAACAGGTTGACAGGTTAATGGTCAAATGGATGAGAACAACTAGGCTGATCAAATGACAAAAGGGCCTTGCTCGTCAAGTAGACCGAAAAGAGATATGGACAGAGATAGACAGAGAGAAAAATGTTCCACCTGCTTACAGACTACAGGTAATCACAATAAATTCTGTAACGTGAGATGAAGAAAACAAGCATCACATATAGTTTGTGCAAACACACACACACTAACACATGTGTATGTTAGAGTTAAATACGGGACAGTTAGGTTATCATGTTTAAATTTTACATTCATTAAGACATTATGCGGTAAACTGGTCTCTTGTGGATATCATATACAGTATAATTTTGATGAACTTTACAGGTGTAAAACAGGCAGAAATGTCGTATTTCAATTAAGAAATTTGTAAAATGGCAAATGTTAACTAATACATTATGGGTAGCTTTAACACATTTCTTGAGGGAACTAAATTGAACCATCCAAATCAGTGTCTGGACATGTGAATGAAATTTGAATAAAAACATTTAATTGACCAATTGTGGTTAAAAAATATGTGGCTTGCGTTCAGCTTGTGTGTCACAACACGCTTTGAACTTGACAAGCAGGTTTCTTTACCAAATCAAACGCGCCGGCATTTACTCACACGCACACGCTTATCCTCTATTTCTTTGACAACACACATCAAGAGCAAAGACAGCACATGTTGCACTTCTTAAATTACTATAATGAGGCATAGAATGAGGGTTAACACAGCCATGTTAATGCTACCCGTCACGACTCGCCTGAATATCAAAGAAAAGGTGCTCTCAAATCATATATAAATTCTCTCTTTAGAAACCATACTAATGAAATCTAAAATGTGCTCTTCCAAGTTGCATTAAAACTGTCAAATAACATATTTTTTATATTTAAATTTGCAGCATGATCTATGTGAGTCTACTGAGTAGAATCAGAATCAGATGTTATTGCTTGTACAAGGAATCTGGCTTGGCGGGTGCTGACATTGGATAGAAATTAGGTTTGAAATATATGCCAGAAGTAGACAGCCGTCCTCAAATGCTTAAATATGAGGGGTGAAAAGGCCAATCATAACATTATGCACTGGATAATGATTTATCTGGCTTAACATACACATATACACACACACACACACACACACACATGTCAGGCTGTTACCAGTACGCCTAAACATGTTTTATCAATATTTTGCGTGCACAATGTCCAAGACGCCATGACATCTTACATACAATAACAAAACTGGTGCCAGTGTGTTTGGAATTCAGTATCAAATACCATTCAAGATCACAGGTCTGGTTTAGCTAAACATAACAACCCCATTGAAACACTGGGGTTATTGTTTATTAAATGAAACAGAGAAGTGTTTAAAATATTACCGGATCAAATATCAGCATGTTGGCTTGTGTAAATATCTGCCGACACATTTACAGTACCTGCTGTACATCACTGATTAGACTGAACAGAAACACAGCCTGCACATGTTTAACTGGACCGAGTTGGATACCTCATGCCGTCTGCTTTATATCCCCAAGATGGAGGAGACAGCAAAGTTTATGCGTCGCAGTTATAAGAAAGTTATGCAGAACGCTTCAGGCTCATTGTGGTTACATGTAGCAATAAATGGAATGATGTGTGTACAAACAGGTTTTCAATAAAAACCCCAACAAATTCAAATCACAGAGGTGTGTATAAATATACATAAAGGTGCTGTTTATAAAGTAGCCCAGAGCATTTGAATAATCTCAACTGACTGTGTCCAGACAAAAACATGGCAGGGTTGCAGGTTTTCTTCGCTGGTTTAAACTCTGCAGCATATGCAAACCAGACACTACCTGGTGGTTTCAAGGCCAGCTTATATCTGTCACTTCATAAACCAACTGGTGTGCTCCTAAAAGCTCACATACCTCCACAGCTGAGGAAAATACTGCTGAATGAAGTAAGACTAATGCAATCTATCTACAAGATGCACTTATGATTGTATGTGCATTTGCTATTTTGATTTTTATACATGCAACAGGTGTGCAGTGAATTTATGCATCATCGTATTAAAAACGGATATTCATTTTCAAATTTACTAATTTGCTGCTGATTACATTTCACAGCGCTATTCAATTATTAATGTATTTAAACATTACCTTTATATGAGAGTTAGATGACGGAAAAGATCTAATATAATACAACCCAATAAAGCTATGTACAATTGCATATCCATTAACTGATTGGTATCAGCTAGACTACATTTTTAGTTTGATTTCAATGAGATTTCTGTTTACATTGTACCATTTTGGTACTGTGTTAAATCACTATTTCAATCTGGGTCCTAAAGCAAAATCAGTTATGAAGCAACACTATAACCCATAACATTGGTTTTAGGGAGATGTAAAGGGGCAGTGAGTCACCGGCTAATCTGCAGTGAGCGCACTCACCACTGGTTGTGTCACTTTAGCATCTGCAGGTCATATTATGGGCTGCGGCAATTAAAAACCCAAATGGCAAACTCTCCGCTCTCTTTTACATTCATTTTACCTTTACCTTTAGCCTCTTTTTTGGTCCTACTGCACCACACACATACGTACACTTTTTTTTTTCTTTAAAGGGAATTAGCAAGCTGCTATTAATTTGAGTTCAGTGACTCTGCTTAAGCATGAGCTGGGGAAAGAAAAGGGGGGTGAAGGGATGGAGGAAATGAGGAGAGAGAAAATCCTCAGCAGAATCCCCATGAATAAGTAATAGACCAGCTGTATGATTTTTCATAACTAAAAGAACGACAGATGAAGAAAATGTTCATCTCCAAGAGAGATTCCCTCTCTTCCAAGACAAATCCCCCTGTTAACCCCTCACACACGCTTCCTCCCTCTCTCTCTCTCACACACACACACACACACACTTGCACTGTACAGCAGGGCTGATGTCTGATGTCAAGCATCGCAGAAACCACCTGATCTTGAGTATCTGGAGTAGCATATGTGTGTGTTCAAAGCATATGTGCGTACGTGTGTGTGTGTCTGTCAGTGCTCAGTTAGATCTGTTGGATTAGCTAAGTTTAATTGGATATGAGGACCTTTCGTTGCCCTCTCATCACTTCCTTTGAGCAGAATTAAAATTAGCATAAGAAAAAAAATTAAAAGGAAGCATTTGCTTATCTTGTGTTGTGCCAGCAATCAGCTCTTAAATGTGATCAGAATGTTTCCCCACTGTAATATGTTCTTACACGCTACATTAAACATCACATTTTATTGTATAGCTTTGCAACTAAACATTTTTTTGTCGACATTGACTGATCTGGAACCAGCGTTTAAATTCTTTCCATTCCTATTCTTCATTACAAAACAGCACCCAAAGCTGGGTCAGCTGAGGATCTTCTGAAAGCCCTGCAGAGACTGTGAAACCCCTCCTTCTGCAAACAAATATGGCTCACTCTTCTCACTGTTCTCTTTCATTTCAAATTCATTTTTTTCTGTGTATGGAGGCTGTTGCTTTGGATCTATAGTCTGTATGTGAGCTGCTGTATAATCTGTTCTTTTTCATTGTCTCATGCTCTTTAGTATCTAATCAGTTCTCTCTCTTGTTCTGAGCAGCTGACACTGCATACACAAGAACAACACAAAGGCATGACCCGTGCACAGAAAATACACATTTTCCATGTCAATATCAAGAGGTCAAGGTCTGCCTGGTTACCATGACCCAGTTAACCCTTTTTGATAGATGCTGTAACTACACGCTCAACTATACAGTATCTTTCTCCATTTGCATCCACTCAAATGCAGCTGTACATTTTGAAGGTATACAATTTAAATAGTATGTATATTATTTTTACTACCACCACCACAACTAATATCAGTCATATTAATTAACTAACATCATGTTCTTTTAGAATTAATGTTTGGTTTAGGGCTATTTAGGGCTATTATTTACTGGTAATATTACAGTAAGTACATGTAACTTGTAACAAAGTCACTAAAATAGCAATTACTAATTTATTTTAAATATATAATATAATAGTCTATTTCTAAAATATTATATTAATACATTTGAAAATAGTATTATATCAATCCACATAAAATTGTTAGATATTTCTCCCTTTCTAACGCCTTTGATGTTACAGCTCAGTATAGTTGCTAGTAAATTCTGTGGGACTTTCCTAGCCACCAGCCAGTCAGCATTGTCATGATGTCATCAAAATCACAGGCATTCCCAGGTAACTGGCTATTTTTAAATCACAGTTGTTTTGCGTCAACCGTGCAACTGCCATTGAGATGAATGTGAACGACAACTGTGCCTCAACAAACCGACATGACCAAACACACATTCAAAACTCAAGCACAATCACTGTGTGATAAACAACAAACGTAATACAAGCAAACATGTCAGCAGAGACGGACACATATGCACACACATTATGTAAATGTTCAAAAGCTGTAATTGTCAAACACTATACGAAAACGCTTTCAGGGTTTGTGTATGTGTGTGCAGTCAGAAGTATTTGGATTGAGTTTCTCTGCACTGGCTCTCCTTGACACTCTGTTTATCAGTGTATGGCAGACAGAGAAAAAAAAAAACATTAGATGTAATCGTGGAGAACGCTAGCCCAGAGCATACGGCGCATAAGATTTACATGACGACAAACAAATCAAAGCAAACATAAAATAACCCCAAACCAGGCTGCCATGGTTTGTGTCACTGGGCTATACTTTGACTAAAACGAGCGGAAAGTAGCACAAAAATGCTAGTTATTATACAGAAAAAAGTCAAATCGATTCTATTTTAATCTGAAAGTATAAGGGGAAGTGGGTCATTTGCATTAAGAGAATAATTTATTCCAAAATAAGGCTTAAGATACAGATAGCCAAAAAACTATTAAACCTGAGGTTGCATGCAATGCACTGGGTTTCCGGTGATTTCCGGCGAGGAAGTAATTCTTCTCAAATCTACCATAATGGAGAAAAGGTGGAGGAAACTGATTTTTGTTTGTGTCATGCTGTGTTATACTTTGTTTCTTTTCTCTTTTGTTATGACTAACAGTATCGAAACATTGAATGTGTGTGGGTTGAATAAATAAATGTGTGTGTGTGCTCCGATATTACTGATTAAGTAGCACTCACTGATGTCCCTGCTCAATCTTTGATCATTACGCGTCGCCGCCAGACCCTAAACAGAAAATCAGAGGGATGTTTTGCATGCAAAAAGAGGAAGAGGAAAAAGAGGGACCAAAAACAATCTCGCAAACAAGAGAGGGAACATAAAGAGTAAGGGGTGCATAATTAGAGCTCTTTAATAAAGCATGAGCTGGAGAAAGCCGAGCCTCTTTGGGAGGAGGCAGAGAGCCTAGATACTCCTTTTAATGCTATTGATTGGGAAATGATGTGTGTGTGTCTGTGTCGGCGCATTTGTGTGTAGGTATTGATTGCTTTGACCCAAACACTACAACAAGCTTCATGCACCATTTTATTCAAAGCTTCTGCGACGAGCTAATGCTACAATCAGCGGACGGAATCTTGGAGGAAGAAACCGAACCTATTCAGGAGAATTACGAGTTATGAAGTGAGACGTAGGCTAAAAGGATGTTGTGTGTATGTGCGTAGAATAGCTGTTTCACTCGACGCCACGGTGCCTTCAAACAAACAACCCTGCACCCTAAGGGAGAGAGGACTAATCCATTCAGCCAACAGAGCAATTCTCATTATCGACTGCTAAAAAACACAGAGGGCAAGAGGGAGGCAAAAACGAGTGAGGGATGACAGGAAAGTGTAAAGGTGGAAAAAATTCAGGAATAAGAGGAATAAAATAGTAAACCACAAGACACTCTATATATTCAGGGGTAAACATCTACAGTAAAATAATATTGTGAAAAAGTTGCGTGTATGACAAAGTTGCGTGGAATAACCCAAAAGTAAATAGCATTGCTCAGAGGCTGTTGCTCCTCCACAGATCTCCGTTACCAAATTAGCGTCATATGTTCTTTTTAAATTGTCAATTAACTTTTCTACTGACATTTTCAGTTCTCTTTAAATGTAAAAGTTTCAGTAATTTTGTTAGTTGCTTTTGTAATTTGTATTACAATATAACTTTAAATGTATTTTTATTTCAGTTTTAGTTTTAGTCATTTTAGTAAATCACATATTTATTTAAAATAGTTGTCAAAAATGGTCATTTTCAAGTTTTTTTTTTAAGTTACAATTTTTAACTAATATTTGATTTTTATTTTATTTCAGTTAGCAAACACTGTTTTAAAATAGTTAAAGTTTTAGTTAACAATAACATTTAAGTTAACAACACTGAAACAAATTGTAGAAATACAGTGAGTATAAAGCTATAAAAGATTAAAACAATCACTACATTTAGTGTATACTATAAATATATAAATTAATAAAAGACAAATTGATGTAATTCTTGAGTTAATGAAGTAATTGTGAACTATTTTCCATTGTGGTTGAGGCAATGAATCTTTTAATTATTTCACATCAAAAAAATTAATTAATCAATACAGTGTAAAAAAGTTACAATTAACTCTACAATGAATCTCACTGCTCTCTAGGAAAAACAAGAGATATTCAGGTATTTCTAGAATATTGTTTTTTTTTTTTTTTTTTTGAGGATGAAGCTACTTTAGATAGCTTAAACAAACTACCATTAGTTTTCTAAACCTGGGAACACCTATTCTCAAATGAGCCCAATAAATAAATGCATTGTCAGAAATCAGACATCATATTGAAGTGCTCCTTTTATTGTGTGGAACTAATAGTGTACACACACACGCACACACTCCCTCACATAAACACACAGTTATGCGGTCTCATTTCATAGACTCCATTCCTCCACAGCCTTCTATTCGCACTGGGGCGATGCAGGTGTTGAACAGAATAATAATCAATGTGTGTGTGTGTGTGTGTGCGTGTGTGTGTGTCTCTGGATGGATGGATCGGTGGGTGTGTGTGGGGGTGTTATTAGGGATCGCACAAACACGTGTGCATGCAAGGAGCACAGGAAATCACATTCACACAACACGCACATTGAGATTTAGATTTACACACAAATATATTTACCTCAGCCACTGAGATATGGTAGGCGGAGGTTAATCCACAGCTGCATGAAAACAGCCCTCCGATTGGCTGAGATGTGGCAGCTCTCCTGCCCACTCCAGGAAGTGATTGATGTTAAGCGGACTTTGATATTTGACTGCTGTGATGACAGTAGGAATATGATTCATCTCTGCTGCCAAAGGAAAATAACCTGCTTCTCTGGTTTCCAGGCTCAAAACACTCACACACATATGTAGAGACACAAACACACTTACACACACGCACAAACTCAACTGCAGCTGTTATTCTGGAGTATATTCACTAGAAAACTGACCATAATATTAGACAACTGTTAGACATTTGATGAATGATGACAAGAATTATGTTCAAAGGAAAAAGGGAAAGAATTGATGGATGCAATATTCGTTCCACATCCAGCTCGGAACCAGAAAGGCTTTCTTTTTTCTTTTTCTTTTTCATACGAAGGAAGAAGAACATTAAACAAAAGCTTTTTTTTTTCTTTATAAAAAGCTAACTAAAAGGCAGTTTATTTGAATGAGTCGTACAGGGTTGATCAGCATGAAGTGGAAAGAAAATGGTGGTCCTGTGAATTAATTTTGAGGGGGTGCTTCTGAGTAAAAGAGGAAATGATTGATATTCCAAACTCATCTCATTTCAGTTAAACGACAGCATTTCTCTCAGTCCAAAACACGCTGCTATAAGCTCACTGTGCCTCAGATGAACTCTGTGCACTTTCTCTCAATCTGCATTCAAACAGAAAAAGACTAAACTGTATAACCACAAAATGACCGATCCTGCCGGTACCTAAAATTGAGTAGCCGTTGATTGTGAGTCATGTGATAATATCGCAAATCTGCCAGAGTTTGTGGGAACATATGAAGAAACTTTAGATGCTAGGTATTTGGAGAAAATTTGAAATCATCATATGCTAGCTTCATTTTGTTGACAAATGCCAGTTTATAATCCCTTCTCATTAAAGTTATTACACGTTGCATTTACAAATGCATGTTATAAGTGATCCAAACTCAGAGCATATGTAGAGATGGAGTTTGTGTAGGGCACATTTATAGCCACTTTAAGACACTGAAAATACTGGACCATGAGCTGCTCGCGAGTAAACGAACACAGTGCCAAGCTTCACTCTGTGAACTCTGAAACACACAGCACAGATATCTATTTAAATCACTTTTATTTTGATTAAACGTTTCATTTTTATTTTGATTTATCATGCAGCCTTAGTTTGTTGGGGGTAAAAACACTGAGCAACAAACATTAAATGTGTATCTGTATGCATGTACACACACAACTACATATGACATAGATGGATCTGCCTTGCTCTGTCTCTATTTATCTCCCTTTCCCGTACACACACACACACTGATGTCAGCTTGGGTATATATGTGGATATATGGGCTAGCGTATGTATAATATGTTAATCCCTAAGGGCATAATGCATCTCCCCTAGAGAATGTTCTGGAAGTGCTAATAGCTCACAGCCGGGAACACGGCTCCTCCCCAGACCACAGGCAACAAATCACTCCATACCTGCACTCCAGTGCTCCCATATCCTACAATATATCCATGCTGAGAGTGTGTCCATCCACCTAATTCTCCTCATTTTCTCCCCACCCATCTTTTAAAAGTAGCAAATTGCAAAATCTTATTTCTTCCTGTAATACCTGGCCCTGTATGGGAATGAACGAATGGATGTAGACAGAGAGAGAGGGAGAGAGATGGAGGGAGAGGTGCTAGCTCAGCAGAAGGCCTGGTTAATAGCACCATTACTGTCATGAGGATCCAGATTCGGACAATGAATTAATAACGAGCGGAAAGGGAGCTGTGTGAGAGAGAACGAACACACACACACACACACACACACACACACAAAATCACCGGCGCACACTCAGCACCTCTATTGCGTAAGTGTGCTGTGTGAAACGGCAATAAAAATGGGAGATGTTGATTCTGAAAATGTGACACATTTAAACAGAAGAACAACGGAATAGATGGAAAGATAGACCGGATATGCATGGATTATTAAACCCACAGGCCGCAGAAACATTATGGCCTAGTTTGGAATGCATCAAATGTTGATCACTATGAAAAGGAAACTATTGATATGACTGAATCTGTTGATTCTACTGCATTGCTTAATGAACTACTGTACCTCTGCTTTCTTTTAATTGACTGGTTATTCTTAAATCATGCGATGCACTGTATAACGTAAATATAGTCTGCAATGCATCATACTGGAGGCATGGTTTAGCTTTAGGGAAAACAAATCCCAGTTACGACTAGTCCTCTTTCGTTACCATAGCTACCTATTGAGTAAATTTCCAATAGATTTGGAGTATTTTTAGAAAGAAAAACATGACTGTTTCATTAAGCACTTCAAATGAAGCTCTTTTTTTCACCAACCAACTAACTAAAACTACTGTAAATGCAAGCAATTCAGCAACAAGATGATAAGGGACACCTGTGGAATCACTCATTTAGATTTTCTTTTGCTAATATAATCACAGGTAGAATTAAAAATATAATTCAGGCTTCCCCTGACCGCAATATATGACACGTTGATAACTACTGTATCTACTAGACTGAACCAGGTTGCACTTTCTTTTAAGGTGTCCTTGTTACAGTGTAGATACACAAATAAGTACTGGGCAATATTAATTATTTACAGCATTCATTTACTAAAGGGTTAAGGATTAGCTGCATATAATTATGCATTTATGCAAAGTGTTACCCTGAACTATTTCAGGTATCATGCTGATAATATAAAACTGTGGCAAAAACGAGCTGAGAGAAATATTTTTGTCAAAAGATAAATGGGTGGAGGTGTTATAATATAATAAAAAAGTGACATTTACTTAATCTAAATACTATATTATTTGCTTATTTATTCAGTGGGTGACAATGTCTCATCTCAGTTGCTGTTCACTATTTACACCCACTTTTATTCATAAAGAAAGCAATGTTTAGTGACACTCAATACAAACTGTGTATTCATTGTTTTTATTCTCTGACCTATTCAAAATGTTTTCCACAGCGATTGTTAGACTCTGATTTATCTCTGTTTTATCATTTTTATTGCAGCATAAATAAAGGTTAAAACCCAATGCAAATCCGCTCAGGAATTTTCAAGGAACATGATTTGTTATCTCCATCAAGCCAATCTGGTCAAACTCATCTGTTCCCTTTTGATTATTTTGCAACAAATCAAATCACATTTGAATCATATCAAATTTGGATATCTAATATGGGTCAGATGGATTATACCGTACGCAGAAAAATATAATAAATAAACGGATGAAACATAATTTATCCAGAAACAATCACCGGGCTTTGGAACAGAAGCTTGACGTGCAGATTAAGGAAGATAAGCTTGTTTTTTCTATCTCCATGCCAATACATATCACATTCATTTTGTGTATTTTGAAAACATTGTATGGGGAAACTATGGCAAGTGCAATTGTGTATAAGAAGCAGAATGACTGCTGAGATTACACACACACACTCGGAAAACACACTCGTAGCTCAAACACCGAGTACAGTTGAATAGCATTGCCATTTGAGTCATAAACCTTGAGGGAGAACGCAAGTGAAGAGTGCAGATTGTGTAAAGATTATCTATAGATGCTCCAATATAAAGAAAGATGCAGAGAGACGGAGACAGTAAGAATCAATGACGTGCTATTATATCCCCTAGACAGCTGCAGCACAATAAAACGCTTGAAATATGAAGCAAAAATACATCAGGCTTTCTGAATCTTCACTGCAATGCAAATCTACTTCAATCTTGTTCCATTTTTGTTTTTTGGGGGTCGTAACAGTGGGGGAGGCCATGAACAAAATTGAATCACGTTGAAGTGAGAGTTTGGAGTTGGAAACGTTTGGAGTTTGTGTGTTACTGCAGTGTGCCATAGCAACAAAACACACATACATCAACACGAGTTATGCCCCTCCACCCGATTCATTCAGCATTCAGTCCTACACTACGACTCCCTCAGCCAGCCTGTGACAAAATACGGTCTCCTGCAAAACAGAAATATGCTTCTAAATGTCTTTTCAGCAAATAATTTCACACCCAGTTAAAGCTGGCACACAGGCCTGCATGCTATACACACACATGCACACATTGGAAACTCCGCCTCTCCTCTCGGTTTACAGGAAGAGGTTAATCTTGCTCATAATTTGATGAAGAATTTAAAAAATAACACGCTGTGTCCTCTCTTCACGAGCGCAGAAGAATAGATGGAGAGACACTGCCCCGGGCAACACATTTTCTCTTTCTCTCCTCCTCCCTCATCCTGCGCTCCGCTCGGCACATCAGTATGCTGCAGACACGCGCGCACACACACACACACAGTTGGAAACACACACATAAACGCTTGCCGGGAGTCTCTAGACACAGGAGCTTTGTGCCGCAGAGCTCTCTCTCTCCCTCTCTCTCTTTTTCCCCCATCTTTTTCCTTAAGTCATCAGACTCAGTTTCTTCTAAGTGATGTTTCATCAAGACATAGAGAAAGTAGTAAGAATTTATTGGAGTCTCCTCCTCAATTTTGTTCATTTTTAACAGTGACGCAAATGCACCACACCCAACTAATGGCCGGATTGTGCTTGAATAAAAAGTTTTAGTCATGAGAGCCTTTGCTTGAACCCGCTCTGAGAAAGTCTAACCCAAACTAGATCCATCACAATGCTGTGGAGAGAGAAGCTGAGCTAAAACACGCCAGGAGCATATTTTTAGCATGTTTTTTTTTGTTTTATGTGCTGTTTAAACGTCTCTTAATATTTGTAAATAAATACATATGTTAAATGTTAATTTATATTACAATTTAAATGATACAATTTAAAACGTAATTTATTCATGTGATAGCAGAAATTTTCTTTTTTTTTATCAGGATTTTTTGATTAATAGATAGTACAAATGCACAGAATGTATTTAAAATAGAAATCTTTATGAATATCCTTCATGTCTTTTTTGATCAATTTAATGCATGACCGCTGAATAAAATTAATTCAAATTAAGTCTCACTGACCCCAAAATACATCCGACCACACACATACAAACATAAATGTTTATTTTCCATTTATAAACAGTGACATAAATAAATAATACAAATAATAAGCTGGCAATGTTTTACAACAATGCATTTTTTTTTCAAAAGCTGACAGAAGTAATGACTAAAAATCCACTTGCTAACTTTACATCTAATTATGGGTTTTATTTATTTATTTATTCTTCGTGCTGAATGTAATCTCTTTTAATCACAGTTCATGTTACATTATATTAGATGTGATTATCTGCAAATCCAGTCTGTCGCAGTTTGGTCCAAATATCCATATGTCTGAACCAAGTACATGTTCAAGCAGCACAGGCTTAAGCAAAGAGGTCAAACCAAAAAAAAAAAGAGTTTCTTTTTTTTTTTTTAACTTGTCAGTACAAAAATAAGTTTGATATTGAGTCTGATGAGTCTGGCATCTTGATCCTCTTCACTGCTTCATCTTGTTCATACAGATTAGTCATCAGAACACACAGCCAAGGAGACACAAACACACACGCACACACACAAACCCAAAGGCATACTTCACACACTGTTTTATCAGTGCACTGCAACAACATCGACCTGAGCTTAAGGGGGAAGTCTTGGGGGACTTTTGTTGAAAACGTTCTGTTTCTTTCACTACTTATGACCTCATAAGATCTTACCTGACACTCAGTCGAGATTAGAGACACAAACAAAAAAAGGAAGATAACAATAACAACTAAAAGTCTTTTGAACAAGAGACTGTCATAAAACAGTGTCATTGTGTCTGAACTGTTAATGGTATTTTGAGCTGAACTAATAAAAGAAAGAGAAGGAGAGAGGAAGAGAGACTACTTGAGTGTGTTCATACATGAACGATACAGTCATTGTGATGATATGATGTGGTATGCCAAGCATTATGGTGTGATTGCGGTTGCTCTGCTCATTTGAGTTGATGTTAGACTTGGATTTGGTCCTAAAATAGCACAGGTGTGGCACGCTGACAGATAGCGTATAAAGATACCAGACTTTAAGCTCCATTCACTGCAATTCATACCAATGCAAATACAGAGCAAATGCTCTGACCTGTGAATTTGTATAGAGACAATATATTTGATCAATAGGTCTAAGCATCACAGATTAAAATGACAAAATTGTATGGTATTCTGGATTGTACACTAAAAAAAAAAAAAAATCTGTAAAATTTACGGTAAAAAAAACGGCAGCTGTGGTTGCAGGAATGTTACCATAAAAAGCAAGTGGTGATGAAAAAGTCACATGATGAACCAAAGCCCATCACAATCAGCTTTTAAAGAATAACACATATAGAAGGTGCACAGTGTCATTCACACAAACACTAAACACCATCATGGTAAGACACATGAAACTGAAATAATGCAATAAACATTCATTTAACAACATTAGATGTAACAAACAACTCTAATCTACAAAACTGCTAAGCAAAAAACTAAAATGAAACATAGTTATTTAAACAAAAAAACATCAGACGCAGGGAATTCTGAGAATATCAATTTACGGTTATTCACTGTAAATTATACATTCTTTTTCACTTCCTAAAACGGTATACTACCGTAAAATTACATGCAATGTCCAATGCAGTTTTTCATCATATATAGTAGGGGAATTTAGCGTTAACCATTTAACAGGTTTTTACTGTAGCATTTTTACAGTCTTTTACCGTTAAATTCGCAGTCATTTTTTAGAGTGCATATTTTTAAGATTTATAATTTACTAAATTTTTGCTAAATATAATTAAATGCAGTCATTCACATGTTTGGGGTCTGTATTCATTATCATTATTTTTATTTAATGGAATTCACACATTTATTCAGTAAGGATGCAACGGAGTGACAGTTACAACATTTATAATTTTAAACTTCTGTTTAATTTTAGCTTTTGAAATTTCTACTCATCACAGAAAAAACAGGCTAGTGTTACTACATCTGCTTCATCCTATTCAGTCTCAGAAGGGGGATTTTCCTACTTCATATCACTGACTTTGGCGTTTCATTGGCCAACACTCTGAAGATGTATTAAGAAACAAATTGCAATGCCATCGTTTGCCTTGCAGGTGTTCGATTGTCAGCAAAGATGTCTCCAAATTGCTGAGGATAAATGATGCTGAACAGTGCTAGCATTTCTTTTGCAGGTGTAAAATGATCAACCGCTCATTTGCAGTTTTTTACACACCTATCTTTGCAAACAGGTTTTATTAACATTCAGTGTAGGAAACTTCATTTATTTGTGCATTTTATCTGTTTATCATCATTTATCAAATATGGATTTGCTCACATGACAACCATATCAGTCATTGGAAGTTGACTATTGCACTTTTTCCAAGAAAGTTGAAATTCCAACTTTGCGAATTCAATGGAATACAATTCGATGGCTTTCTGTCAAGACGAGGATAACTGCAAGCGACTTTTTGCTGAACTGAAAATATTAAGAATTCTAGAAATAAAACAACCAATCTGGAATACACTCCAGCTAAGAGGATTCTAGATGTTCATAAAATGCATGCTGGCCGCAACTGTCCAAAGTATGAGTTATTCAGCCTGTTCTGCCTGATGTGTGTCTCCAGGTCAAGGTCTTTCCTCTAGCCTGTGCTTTAGCCCCGAGCATCTTCTGTGTCCTGCCAGAGGCGCTCAGGTAGTTTAATTTAAGCCAAGCTGAGGTGGATCAAAGCCTGGACCGAGCCTCCACATCAAAGTGTGCGCTGTGCATCTGTGCGAATGAAGCGAGACCTCGATTTACCTTTGCCGCAAACAGGGGTGGAAAGGGACCGAGGGGTCAGTTTGCCTCTGAGAGATGAGGAACAGAGGAAGCAAAGAGAGGAAAGAAGTCGAAGCGTTGCACAGAATCAAATTATACAAACGAACATAGTAATCTGAGAGCTGCTTTTTAAGATATCGTATTCATCAAGCACTCAGTACAAATACTTAGGAGTTATTAATCAAGAAATTGATACTTCAGAAGTTATTCATTTGTCTTATCTTTCAGTGACCTTTTCACAGCACAATAATCTCAATGTATGTTTTCTATTCGAGCCGCCAAGTTTCCAGACGTTGATAGATGGCTTGAATAAGATCCTGTTTAAAGAAGAGTCAAAGCCACATGTTCCTTGTTAAAACACCTGTAGACGTTGGCTACAATGTTTTCAGCAGTCATTACACATCGCTGAGACGTTATCGAAATATGCGATCTGTAACCCAGACACACACTCCCTAAAGGATGTCGGCTTTCAGCTCGAGCTGGAATTTTTGGCAGCGGTTACCGCATAAGTCTTTCTCACTTCCAAGATCTGTTTAAAAACAGCGTACGGCGTCCAAACAATGGAATTCCTTGTGGATGATTCAGCGCCTCATTAACAATTAAACTTCCATTAGCAACATGGTGGAGTTTAAGAAGTTTCTTCTGTCCCGCCAACCATATCTCTGAACCACTGCCAAACGAAATATCTCCTCACGCTATAAATATTTCTTCCCATAAACTAGGAGAGGTGAAAGATAAATGCTTACTCAGGTACATTTTTTTAAACGTCAAATGCTCCGCTTTTGAAAGTGTAACATCTGTTAATATGTCATACTTTCACGCATCATATGTAAAAACCTCAAACCGAAGCTTTTGATATGAGATACTTTGATATGAAATCGAACGCCTTTGATATGGGACATAAAATACGGTGTTTCATCATTAGCGGAATGTTAAGAGAGTGAGAGAAACCCACAATTGTGTATTTAATATGCAGCTATGTACTGTGCTTGTTTTCCTTTCCATCGTTTTAATTTAACTTCAAAGGAGTGGAGGTAAAAGGAATGAGAGTCTTATGTGTTTATTATTGTAATTTCATAAAGAAGCAACCTACATAAAGAATCACACACACAATGTAATCCACATCAATACTTAAACTAAAGTAAAACCTGTCATTTGATTTTGACATGTTTTTGATGTGAGCATGAGCGTATATACTCATGTTTCACGGATATGTGCACCCGCAGGTTTTGCGATTTCCAAAACGCCATTTTACAGATGAATCGCTGTCTCCAAGGTGAGGGTTTAAAATGTGCTCTGTATGCATTTCTGTGCTTGTTTTGTTCTTTTTCAGATGTATCAATAAGAGCGGTTACCTTCTCATGCTTAGTCTTTCTAACATCCCTAAGAAATTGAGGAGTGAAACTAAAGTGTAGTGCTGATGGAATTCTTTGTTTTAACATTCTGCTCCCAAAAGACACAAAAAGCATGTTGGAGTGGGTTGCAGATAAGCCTCGTCCGTTCCAGGCAAATACATTATTCTTTTATCCTTTTCCATAGATTTTTCTAACATGTTTCCAAAGCCTTGACGGCACTGAACTTCTACTTATAGATCTTTTTGTGTCCGTGTGTTTCTGAGAGAACAATTTCAGCTAATGTGTGCATCTGTTTGCCAACTAGTGAGTGTATGTAAGTGTTCGTGTGATTGGCGGGGAATATTGCAGTCCAGCGGTGTATGTCAACTGAGGTATATGGAGGTAATGGCTGTAATTAACTGTAATTTGTTCTGGAGACGTTATGAAACCGTTTGGCGCTCAGCTTCACAAACAGAGAAGCGGTATAGGAAGAAGAATGAAGAAACATATTGAAAAAGATTGAAAAGAGATATAGCACAAAATAATGTATTGTATCTTTTTACAAAACATGCCAATCTATCTGAATTAAATAGAGTCAAAACACTCAGGGTCATCTTGTGAGTAAAAAAAAAAATATCTGACAAAACATTTCTTTAAACACTATATCTCTTTCTATATATCTTTATACCTTTGTGCAAAAGAAGCAAACTTGCTTTTTTGAGTATTTGTTATGGAAATAACATAATAATAATAAAAAAAACATACTTATTTATCATGATAAAGCTACAATTTAGTACATTTCAAATATATTCCAATTAAATGTAATATTGAATTGTACTGAAGACACCATGGTTAGAATTTTAATAATGTACTATATGTGCTTTAGCATGTAATTCAACACATAAAAATAGTGCACTTATTTAAAGCACGCCAAGATTAATAAAAAAGTGTACTTTTACAAAGTAAAATGTTTAATTTGACATTATTACAAAGTGCACTTTTAAAAAGTGTATTTATGTGTAAGAAACGTGGTAATTAAAGTTTACTCTCTTACACTTACAGTAAGCGATACTTTCTCCCCTTTTTCTTTTAATACTTTTTTAAGGTTAGACGTACACTACAAGTGCACATTCAGTATGATTAAGCACACTTCTTTTCCACAAGTGTAGGTGGCATATGGCACCCTGCTACAAATGCTAATAAAGAATGTTCTCGTGACATTTCAGCAACATTTCCAGCAGCATCACCACGACTGAGGCTTTGCGGACCTTAAACACACTTTGTTCCCGGGTTCTCTGTCACTGTCAGTCTTTAATCCAACCTATTAATGCTAAACCTGAACTTCACCCAAGCACTTGGTAAATGACAGTTACCTGCCAAACAAGCCAAGCTGAGAGCTCCATGTGAACAAAGACTTTTCCGTGATGCATATCTGAGGCCACAGGACAGAGAATATCCCCCTCTCTGTTATTCTTTCTGGCTTACATAAATCCCCTCAGCGAGAGAACCTGGTGTGAATGTTTTGCTCTTCCTTTGAAGTTTAACCAGCAGAAAACCGGGCCACAGCTCCAGACCACATGGTGAGATTTTTCCCTCAGAAGGCTATCACCATAAACCTCCCTCCCACCTAACTGAATAATGCATTGTTATAAAAGTTTCTTGTTAAAAGGGAGAACATAGGGAGCTCAGTGCTGAGCTGTCCACAATTTTTTTGCATATGAAAGCAACATAAGTTGTTCATTTGCTCTGCTAATAAGCTGGACATGCGATAAGACCGGTTTGTTTCAGGACGTACTCTTGGGTAGAAAACGGTGGGCGTAGGCGGTTATTGCTACGTGTGTGTTGTTCCTTCATCAGCACCATATGCTTGTGTGTTCCTGCATGTTACCTGTCTACAACAGGTAGCATCATACAGACTGAGCAATGATCAAAGAAAGGGGAACGGAGGAGCCTCAGGCTCTGAGAGCAGCTGTTCTTCTCTCAATCAACATCCAGGGAGGCCCGGGTTCGATCCCCAGGCTAGATTAGAGATCAGGCCAGGCTCCATGTATGAGCTGCAGGCTAAGACAGGTAGGACAGTCCCATGATACCTCCATTTCATTTATCTACACTAAGCCTCTAGGTTTTGTTATATTTTGCTCTCTTCAGGTTTCAAATGGACTCAGGACACAACCTTTGTATCCACTTTAAAGAATTCTAAATGACAACAAATTATTAGATTTAGAAGTGTATAAAAAAAGACAACAGTATTAACAATGCAGATTGTAAATCAAATACGCATACATATTTTAATTCAGATGGAGATTGACGTGGAAGAGAAGAAATTCTTGAATAACATCAATATTTTTGTTTTCTTTGCGCACAAAAAGCATTCTCGTAGCTTCATAAAATTACAGTTGAACCATGTCCATGTCACATGGTCTATTTCAATGATGTCCTTACTACCTTTCTGGGCCTTGAACATGATAGTTGAGTTTCTGTCTATGCAGGGTCACAAAGCTCTTGGATTTCATCAAAAATATCTTAATTTGTGTTCAGAAGATGAACAAAGGTCTTACAAGTTTGGAATGACATGAGGGCGAGTAATACATTTTCATTTTCGGGTGAACTAACCTTTTAAGGATATTTCTTAAAACTTTAAAGGTGTCATAGAATGAGATTTCAAGTTTTCCATTCTC
>SCHK01370699.1:1226-21066 GCA_004124795.1 Poropuntius huangchuchieni | reverse complement strand
TTGTAATGCATTATTTTTAAAAGTAACTTTCCCCAACACTGATAACTGATTCTACTGAAGTATTAGCATTAAGTCACACCCATCATAATTACTCATAATTACATTAAGTCATAGTATTGACTAAAAAGGTCAAACAGATTATACTAATAACAATATTAATTAATAACTATATTAAGCAAACCACATGCAATGAGTCCAATTCAGTGGTCCAAAGATAAGATAAGATAAGATAAGATATTGAATAATCCAACATAGGGTCAGTATAGGGTCATTGAGTACAATAAAAAAGCAGTTAGCATTGCACAATCTTATTGCACAATCAAAATTATATTCTGCTATGTTGCAAAAGTACCTAAAAGGTCAAACTGGAATGAAAGATAATTCACTTACTACTAAAATAACAAAAGGCAAACAAACAAATCTAGTTATTGTTCCGATGAACTTTCTGTGCAGAAACCTCACCTTTCCCTCATAATGCTGCTGTACAGAAACCGAAAATGTCAAATGCATCAACAGCAGAAGTGTTTCCAGCCCAGCCCAGCCAAGCCCATAAAAGAAACGTGGTTTGGTTGGTAAGCAGAATTAATTTTTGTGGTAACATGCCTGTGGAGGTGGCAATGAAAGGTCCTGTTGAAAATAATTGTTACTAATGGAAACAAGTCTTTAAACTTGTGTTTCTATGATGAAAAGGGTTCTCTGCAGGGTTCTCTACACAGGATTTGTTTCTAAAAAAAAAAACACCATAATGCATAATAATTGATCCAAAAAAGAAGAAAGTGTCCATGGTGAAATAAAATATTTTTTGGATTGCAAAACCATCATGTGCTACTATTTATCTTCTTTTCAATGCAAATAAATAAATAAAATAAAATAAATCTAAATAAATAAATACTTAAATTTATGTAAAATCTTAAAACCAATATGCATTTACTTCTGAAAAAAAGACTAATTAATTTGATGATCAAAATACAGTAAAAAAAAACAGTAATGTTGTGATATATTGTCACAATTTAAAATAACAGCTTTTTATATTTTAAAATACAATTAATTTCTGTGATGCAAAGCTGAATTTTCTGCATCTTTACTCAAGTATTCAGTGTCACATGATCCTTCAGAAATCATTTTTATTATGCTTATTATCTTAAACTTTAATTGATATATTGTCTTCTATAAATGACCTTTTTATTTTTTCTGAGTCTTTGTGCTGCAATTAATGTACACAAATGTCAAACAGAAGCTGGAAGATTTGCCAACATTATCTTTTCATCTACATTTCACCATAGGTGTGACCTTTAAGGTAGCTGGAATCGATCCAGCAAATGCAGTTAGATGACATACATGGAATTCCAGGCTTTGTGTCTTATATCAAAGTCACTCTATAAAAGAAGCCGACGTTCTCCTTCCTTCATTTACTGATTTGCCAGAGCAGACGCAGACAGAAAGTCTTGGTCAACATGGCTTCCACCTACTCCACCCGCAGCAGCTACATGTCCTCCAGCGGCTCCATGCGTATGTCCTCGTCTAGCGCGGGAAGCAGGCGCATGAGCACCGTGAGGTCCGGGAGCGTGTACGGCGGTGCAGGAGGTTCAGATGTCCGCATCTCCAAGGCCACTTACTCTGTTGGAGGTTTCAGTGCGTCTGGATATGCAGACAACAGCATCATTGGCAATGAGAAACTCACCATGCAGACCCTTAATGACCGTCTGGCTGCTTACCTGATCAAAGTGCGCTCACTGGAGAAGGCCAATGCTGATCTGGAGCTGAAGATCCGCCAGTTCCTAGATGGCAAAGCATCCCCTGTTGCTCGTGACTACAGCGCCTACTTTGTCACCATAAAGGATCTTCAGGCTAAGGTATTTTATGAGTTTTTTTTTTTTTTTTTTTGAGAGCTCCTAAATATAGAGCTAAAAATAATATACAGGTGCATCTCAAAAAATTTGAATATCTTGAAAAAAAAATGATTTCTGGTAACTTCTTTCGAAAAGTGAAACTTTCAAATCTAGATTCATTACATGTAAAGTAAAACATTTCAAAAGGTTTTTTGTTTGTTTTAATTTTGATGATCTGAGCTTACAACTCAATGTTGAAATATTTTATTTTACATTTAATGAATATATGAAAGTTTCATTTGTATATATTTATATAACAAATATATTGGTGTATATGTCCAGATCACGGCAGCCATTCACCTGAAGGGTGGAATCCATCTCAGCATTGACAACACCAGCCTGGCCATTAATGATTTCAGACTGAAGTGAGTCTTTCCAGCAGATTGCAGTATACACAAAATAAAATTTAGGATGTTGGTATTTATTTATTTATTTGGAGTAACCATGTATAGAATATAGAATAAATGTTTCATATTCCTCAAAGCAATGCAAAACAGCAGCATTTTTACTTGTCTTCAGAGTTAGCTATTATAGTAAAGTAAAATAAAAAATAACAGTTACTTAAATTAAAATGAATTTTAACTGAGGTCAAGGCAGCATTTCTCATCTTCATTTAGTTTAGCCTGATGTACTAAAATAACTAAAAGTAAAACTTTTATAAAAAATTAATAGAAACTATACACACATTAAAAAAAACTAAAAACTAATAAAAATGCCAAAAACAACAAAATTACTAAAATTTCAATTTAAAAATGACAATTAAAAATATAAAAACTAATTCAAAATATTAATAATAACTATAATATTATTTCAACAATACTATAAGACCGGTGGTCTATATTCGAACCCCAAATGTTTCATAATATACCATGAAAATTTCACAGATAATATTATGTGTGTGACCATATCATCTAACATTGTTTGAACCGTTAATTGTTTCTGCAGAAATTATTTATAAAAATTATTTACAATCATGCCCAGTGTTTTTAAAGTGTATTTTTGTGACAGATATGAAACCGAGCTGGCCCTGCGTCAGTCAGTGGAAGCAGACATTGCCGGCCTGAAGAGGGTGCTTGATGAACTCAAAATCAACAGACAAGACCTCAGCATGCAGATCGAAGGGCTGAAGGAGGAGCTGGTCTATCTGAAGAAGAATCATGAGGAGGTACATATATATATATATATATCAAATCATGCTTGTCTGCATCTCGGACTGATCACGGTTCACTCAGGGCGGGTCTGAGGTAAGACACCAGTAGCCTGGTAATACCAAACACTGCTACTTCGCTTTGCTATGCAGACAGAGTCTGGAAGGGCATAACTGACGAGCGTTTACCTTCTTGTGGTGGGGGGGGTTGGGTGCTTGTCTGAAGTTTAAAAAATTGGTGTACCCGTAAGCCAATCACATAACGTTTGGTTATGACGTATGTTATATGCAGCCGCCTCGCCTTAAACTGAGCTGATGTCGAAATAAATTAAGTTGTTGAAGTTAATAACCAAACCTGTGTATGCAAACTCACCATTTGTATGCGACGTGTGCCTTGTCAACGACAATGGCAATGAGGTTGTCTTGGTATAGGGTTGATGCCAACATAGCTCGCCATTTTGGATTGAGAATCCAGTATTCGGGGCTACTAAAAATAAGGCTGAAACGCCAAGCTGAGTTTTGCTGGCCCCTTTAAACTGATCGTCCACCAAGGGGGACACAATCACAATTATCGCCTTGACGGACTTTGGCCTCCCCAGTTTCTCACTGGCAATTGCTAACAGTTGATAAATTAAACTTTTCCCACAACCTGTCGGGAGTAGGGCCACAACATCACCTCCATTCAAAATGTGAACCAAACACTCTTCTTGTTCGGGCTTCAGCTGGCTAATGCCGGGAATATTCTCCACAACAGAGCAAATAGCATTCTGCGTCTCCATGTCGGTGTCGTTTTAGATTTCCCTAACCTAAACTACAATCTTAAATTCAGCTATTAGCCCGCCCTCTGTTTGTTGGCTGGACGACTGGTTTTACAAACAACTTGTAAAAGTGCATGTAGCATTATATGACCCCTTTAATATTGTATAGCCTACAGCTTTGCTGCTCAAGTGAAATATACACATATAGATATACTGTGACATATTTTCATACATTTGTATTGGGGAAAAAAACAAGACTCTAAAAATTGTTTAATGATTTGTTACAATTTAAGTATTTTTAGTTCTGTTAAATATGACAATGTTTACCAGTGAGGTTACTTGAGACTTGACATGAATATAAACATATTTTTAGGACATGTTGGCTGCACGCACACAAATGAGCGGACAGGTTAACGTCGAGGTTGATGCAGCTCCACAGCAAGACCTCACCAAGATCCTGGCAGAAATCCGTGAGCACTACGAAGCAGTCACAGCCAAAAACCAAAGAGATCTGGAGCAATGGTTCAAGACAAAGGTGAATTTTATCAAAACATACAGGGATGGAAGCCTTTTAATCTGCTTTTCATGACCAACTGGTGTGAGACGAAATAGAATCCCTCTCTACTTTTTATTTCAGACGGAAACTCTGAAACAAGTTGTCGTCACCAGCACTACAGACCTGAAAACATCTCGCAGTGAAATCAGTACGGTTAAATCCACGCTACAGTCTTTGGAAATCGAACTCCAGTCCCTCTTAGCCCTGGTCAGTGATATACAATTGGTTGTTTCTGTGGTAGTGACTCATTATATTCGTGTTTTATGACTTTATTCTGAATTTGCATGTTCTTATTACTGTAGAAAACATCTTTGGAGGCCACATTGAATGACACCAAGAATCGCTATTCCATGAAGATGTCCACCTACCAACATCAGGTGAGTAGATTTGCAATGAATAAAACCAATATATCATTTATTCACCCTCATGTCATTCCAAACCTGTATGTCTTTTTTTCTCTGTGGAACACAAGCAGATTTTACTCAGTGAATCTTAAAAATGTAAGATAAGCGGAACAAAATTTTAAAAAAACAAACAACTTGTTTTTTGTGCTCCTAGGTCACTTTCCTGGAAGAGCAGTTAGTCCAACTCCGTGCCGATCTGGAGCGCCAGCGTTATGATTACCAGATACTCCTGGACATCAAGACCAGACTGGAGCTGGAGATCGCCGAGTACAGGAGACTGCTGGACGGAGAAGCCACGTGAGTTGATCTTTTCCCTGTCATTCAGGTCCAGATCACTCAAAAAGCAGTTAAAACGTTCCAGAAACACACTACTATTATTATTATTATTATTATAATATAGAGTAAAAATGAAAGCCTCATAACTGTTGTTTTTCCTCTACAGTGTCAAAACAACATCCAGTTCCACCTCCAGTTCCACCTCGAGGACAAAAGTCATCACAGTTGTGGAAGAGGTTGTAGATGGTAAAGTGGTCTCCACTTCCACATCCTCAACCATGTCTGACAGTCGCAGGGTTTGATTGTCTGTAATGCCTGTTTGTGTTTGCAGTATGCACAAAACTGGAAACCAAATAAAATAAAACACCATTTAAACTCTATTCTGCTGTTTTTATTCTTTTTTTTTTTTTAAATTTTGCATATTAAGACTAGTTCATCTTAAAAGAGATTAAATTACCTTTTTTTGGCAGAAATTATGCTTCAGTCTATATCTAAGGAAGCCAATATAATTACACACTTTTCTTTTTTAAATTCTCCATCTATTATCATTTACTTTTTTAATAATAATAGACGTAGGATTAAAAAAAAGAATTTTAGTAATAAGTAATAAGAAGTATCTTATATGTTGATTTAAAATGACTTACAGGCCTATTGGGAAATGGTATTACAGGTTCTTCATGACTCACACTTTTGTCACGTCTTCATTACGTCCAACAATCCACTAGACTAGGCTTTTCAATATATATATATTATACAAAAACAAAAACTTTTTTTCCTATAGTTAAACCATGCTGACTACAAATTAACCATGGTTTTGTTAAACTAGTTTAATCATGGTATTTTAATTAAAACTGTGGTTACACAAATGGTAAAAAACAAAAGTAAAAAAAAAACAAGGTTTTTACTCTAATAAAACCATGGTTAATTTTCCAAAGGGAAACAGCAGGTGGCGCTTGAATATCAAATAATGTTTAGCTTTCTTCACAGTTTTATCTTCGATGTTCACAAGCAAACTTTTCTATTGGGGGACATTAACGGTGCTTCACGAACAACTTCAAAACATTTACAGACTGTTGAGTCTCAAATACATGTGTAATGTCATTATAATAAGCAGTTTTGTGTATTTTTGCTCATTTGGAGCCCCTTGGTTAAACGAGTAGAATTAACTGTCGTAAATATAACGGTCGTAATTACCGTGGACAGCACGTTCATTTGTTGCTGCCGTAAATCAATCTTCCCTTTTCGCGGAATTTCGTACCCGCTTTTCAAACTTACTGCCAGAACTGAAGTTTGGGAAAGATACAGAAGCCAGCGACTTATTAGACAATATATTTCAAGGTAAAAACGTACTTACAGTTGCTATTATTTTATAAGCAGATGTGTTGATGACAAATCTCTAATGGTGAAGTGACAGCGACCTCTGGTGGCTGACCTAAAAATCCTAAAAATATATGAAAAGAATACTGAGATGGTTGCATCCTACAAAAGTTGATAACTGTTTTCACCTCTTTTGGAAATCAAACATCACTTTTAGGTCAGTATTAAACATTCAAATGGCAGCTTTTAGATTAAAAACACCTCATAGTTCACTTCAGTAAGAGATATATATATATATATATATATATAGTGTTGCAAAATATCATAAATATCAGCCAGCAGTGAATACAGATCTGACTCAGAAAACCATGCTAGGCAAAACACAGCTTGAAGTCATTCCGGTTTGTACGCAGCAACAGCTCAAGATGCATTTAGTTCACTAACTGCATGGATAATTACCCTAGAACAGCTGGGAGTTCAGTGGGAATTAAGCCTTTGTGTTTTTGTATTATCAGTCCACATCCTTAAACATAAAGCTACTGGCAAGTCATTTCACTGTTTTCAACACGTCTGAATCATTTAGCATTAATGAAGCTGAAGTACTTACACAAGCCATGCACAGACAATAAAAACTGCCTGTAAAATAAAAAAATAACCGCATGTTGATTTTCACTTGACTTAAAGATGTCAACATCCTTGTTGCTGCAATCTGTCATTTTAACCCACACACAGCTAGGGAAAAAAAGGATCCAGATCTTTTCAGTTTATGCTAAGTTTACTTTAGCCTACTTTTTAGACTGGCTCTCTTGTGACGGAGGAGACTATTGGGACACCAATTAGGTGATAAACATCCATAATAACTATTTGTAGTCAAACAAAACAAGTTCAGTGATTCTCACAGGACCTGCAAATATCATCAGTGCTGGAGATAAAACATGTGCAGACCCACAGAATTACATTAAAATAAAGACACATCAATGCCGTAAACGAATATGCATGCGGAGAGAGAGAGATTACATTTCTAACTATTAAATTCTTGGATGAATGCACTTTGCTTTTATTTATACTCGAACATCCAATTCACCAGTTTCTTTATTCCAAATAATTTCACAGTTGAGAACTTTTTTTTTTTTTTTTTTTACAGCTATTAAACTTTACTTTGTTTTGCTGATTAACTACTTTTAAAACCCAATTTGATTGAAAACACATGTGCATTCCCCGTTTCTCTGTAACAAACACCTCTGTTTAAGAAATTCCACAGAGATGATTGAGCTACAGTCAACAAATTGTTCTAAACATTTTATGACTCATTAGAATGATATGTAAATATAAAAATCACAAAATGTTTAAACAGCAACTCAGGCCTAATAAGAAGTGAGAAAGAAGCTACTTCTACCACTTATATTCATCCACGTCTGTGTAATCCAGTTTTTACTGGATTGGAGGTAGACCAAAACCTACAGGTGCAGTTGTTGTTTATTTACGGTTTAATTGATGCCGTTTGAACAATTGGCTGCAAGAGTCAACGATGAGATACTCAAATCCCAAACTAGCCACACTTAAACAATCATAAAGTTATTTATATGACTAAGCAGGTAATACACGCCAGCCTTTAAGGGATAGTTCACCCAAAAATGAAAATTCTGTCATCATTTACTCACCCTCAGGTAGTTCCAAACCTGTATGAATTTCTTTGTTCTGCCGAACACAAAGTAAGATATTTTGAAGAAAGTTTGTGACCAGGCTGTTTTGAGCCACCATTGACTTCCATAGTAGGAAAAAAAAATACTATGGAAGTCAATGGTGGCCCAAAACATCCCTTTAAAGTGAAAATGAAAATCCCATCAATTACTATGCTTTGATCAGAACGTAAACAACGTATCTGTGTACATACATTCTTTACATATGTGACACTCTCCGAAAATGGTGCCAGGGTGACACAGAGGAGACGAATTGTTGAATAAAGTCCTTATTTTTGTTTTCTTTGTGCACAAAAACTATTCTCATAGCTTTGTAAAATTACGATTAACCCACTGATGTCACATGGAGTACTTTAACAATGTCCTTACTATGCTTCTGGACCTTGATCGTGAAAGGGTCCTTGCTGTCTGGAAGGGTAAAGATATCTTAACTTGTGTTCCGAAGATGAACGAAGGTCTTATAGATTTGGAACAACATGAGGGTGAGTAATTAATGACAGAATTTTCATTATTGGGTGAACTATCCCTTTAAATGAAAACTGTCATTTGCTCACTCTCCAGTTGTTTCTTTTTTTCAGTTGAACACAAAAGAAGATATTTTGAAGAATGCTGGTAACCAAACTGTTGACGGTAGCCAATGACTTCCATTGTACTTTTTTTTAATCATCATATGGCTACCGTCAACTGTTTGGTTATCAACATTCTTCAAAATATCTTCTTTTGTGTTTTACAGAAGAAAGAAATGTACACAGGTTTGGAACAACTTGAAGGTGGGTAAATTATAAAATAATTTTCATTTTTGGGTTAACTATCCTTTTTATAATAAGTATTCCATCTATTTTCTTAACAGATGCACAAGTTAAATCTAAATTTTATCAACCATTTTGCATTTGCATTTATCAACCACTGACTGCTGTAAATAAATGCATGGGTGAGAAATGTTTCAAATACACAATGGAAATACAGGAACTCATTTACAAACGGTTCCCAAATGATGCAAATGCATGTTTAAATTTTGAATTCTAAATTAAAACTCAAAAATAAAAAAAATAACAGCAGATTTTTTTGTTGTTGTTGTTTTTACATTAGTTTCTTTAATAATTCATTCCAGTACATGGTTTAAGAATTACATATTATCAATAAACGTGTACACTGAGTATTTTACTGGAGAAAAGAAACTAGAATGGCACTCACTACGACACAGATCAGACAAGATACAAAGACTCTCTGTAAGCTCACTGATCCCAAACATAGACACTTTCATAAGAGAAAATCAGTCACAACTGTACCCAAAAGAAGATATTAAGAAAAGAAGAGGAGACGTAAGGTATGAAAACATAATGAAACATATATATATTTTATAATATATTTATATATATTGTAGCTTTTATAAAAAAAAAAGAAAGAAAAGAAAACAAAAACAAACCAAAAATAAAGAGTAATACTTTTGAGACGTAATGAGGTTTCTTTTAGCTACTATCGTTACTGCGACTGCTGCCACTGCTAAGATCGGGCCGTTCTCTTTTGTGAATCTGCTCGTGTGCTTTGAGATGACCTGATTGGCTGAAATTCTTCCCGCACTGCTGGCAAGTGTACGGCCGTTCGCCCGTGTGAATTTGCTGGTGTGCTTTAAGATGTCCCAAGCGACCGAAACTTTTGCCGCACTGGGTGCAGCCGAACGGTCTTTCCCCGGAGTGAATCTTCTCGTGCGTTCTGAGGACCCCTGAATTGCTGAAAGATTTGCCACACTGGGAGCAGCTGTAGGGCTTCTCGCCCGTGTGGATTTGCTGGTGATTGCGGTAACTCGTCTCTTTAGTGAAGCTCTTGCCGCACAGCGAACAGCAGAAGGGCCGCTCTCCCGTGTGGCTCAACTGGTGGGCTTTGAGTTCCTTCGTTTGGCCAAAGCTCTTACCGCACTCGGCGCAACTGAACGGCTTCTCGCCCGTGTGCAGCCGCTGGTGCGAGCGGAGATCGTCCGCTTTGGTGAAACCCTTCGGGCAGTGCGCACAAGTGTAAGGTTTTTGCCCCGTGTGGATGAGCTGGTGCCTTTTCAAGTTACCGGCCTGCCCGAAGCTCTTCCCGCACTGGGAGCATGTGTAAGGCCTCTCGCCGGTATGGATGCGTTGGTGGGTCTTCAGGTTACCCAGGGTGCTGAAGTTCTTCCCGCACTGGGTGCAAGAGAACGGCTTCTCACCTGTGAGGTTGCGAGGTTTGCGAGGATTCGGCGCATGGCCTTTTGTGCTGGTTTGGTTGTGCGCGGCAGTCGCTTTGCTCGCCTGGACGGACGTCAGTTCGTAAAGGTTTCCCGATTGGAAATCCGAGTCCATTTTGCCCATGCCGTCGATGACGGTTTCGGGCCGGAGCTTGTTGAGTTCGGTGCGCAGCTCCGCCATGTGAATGGACTCCAAGCCGTTCATCTCGGTCTTGATGTGGCTGGACATGAGGTTGGGCTCGTACTCGGTCTTGATGGCGCCGAGCTCGCTGGCGTAGTAGCTGTGGAGGTCCGAATGTTGCTCCGACTTGATGTACTCCAAGCTGTCCGAGACGTGAGTGATGTAGTCGAACACCAGACTGGGTTCGTAGTGTGACTTGTAGGAGTCCAGCTCCGTGCTGTGGAAGGAATGGAGGTCGCTGTGGTGCTCCGATTTGATGTAGTCCAGGCCGCTGATCTCCATCTTGATCTGTTCGGAGCCCAGCTCGGCCGTGCTCAGGGGCTGGATCACGGACAGGTCCACCGTGCGGATGGGGTCGAGGTCGGGCTCGCTTTTGATGCACGGCAGCATAGCCATGGGCTCCACGATCTCGGAGGCCAGCGAGCTGAGCGTCGGCGTGCTACATTCGGACGACAGCATGGTCAGGGTTGGCGTGGTGCACTCTGCTTGTAAAGGGTCAAGCGGCGGCGGTGTGCCGCACTCCGACACCAAATTGTTTAGTCCTAAAGCGATGCATTCTGTCTCCAACTCTGCCATTCTGGTGGAAACTACTCCACCGTTTGACCGAAGCGTCTGTTATGAGTATTATACCTTACTTTCACACAGATAAATGCGGGGTTCCTGAGTGGGGATTGTCACCGCTGCCGCGACAGCCTCTGGCCTGGGTTAGGAACAACGGTGATTCCCCTGGCTCCTGGATGGGGGATAATAAAAGACAAAATCAATTCAATGCATGGAAACTTTATTTATATAAAAATCATAACTTTGCAAAAGATTTTGAAAAAATGGAGCCAAAGTGCCGATATCAGCATCCTCTTTTGGTGCTAAAATTGGTATTTGGGTGTAGAATCACGTTTGTTTTTCTTAATTTATTATTTACAATGAGTATTTGAACTTTTGACCCTTATTAGCTGTGGAACTGGAGGTGTGGCCTTTATTAGCAGCAGAGCCTGTGGAAGATTGATTGACCAAACACATTGCTAAAAAGTTTTATATATTTTTTGACTTTATATTATTGCTACAAATTAACATGTTGCACTAGTGCAAAATGCATTATAAATGGAAGAAAACAACACAGATTGCAATTTTGGGTATTACATTATTTGTTTTTAGTATGGTATTTTCTATATGTCATTTTTTTCTTCTATACAGCACTTTTTTAATGTGCTTTATAAATAAAGATTGGGTTGAATTGAGACATGTTGGGCAATTTCATATTTCTCTCTTATTCATTTCCAAACAAATAAGGATGTTTTTTTTTTTTAGCACTAATGAAACACTGGGTGTGTAACTGATGCTTTTATCTGTGTGTTTTATCATATGATGGGAAACACAGTTTGGTCACACATATCTGTTTTATCACAGACCAGCTAAATAGTATTATTTGGCTAAATTTATTGCTGTTTTTCGTGAACAATAAACAAATGTATGCCAACTATATTGTACCGTCAAACAAGTAGTTTCATGATCTCAAGCAATTTGCTTCTATCATATTTAATTGAATAGCTTCAGTTTCCAATAGCATGCATGTGCACTGATCTCAAATGCAATTATTTCAATATGACTTAAATGCACCTTGTGCAGCTGTCAATTTTTTTTATTTATTAATTTTTTTTAAAGTTAGCATTTCAAGTAATGCTCAATTAAACCCCGACTCATATAATTTGTTATTCAAAATGGCTGTTGTTTGCATGGCTTGAAAGCATGTGACAAACATGTTTATGCAAAAAACGAAATTACACAAACCCTTTGTATAATTTTGCTCTGCACAACAATAATAAATGCTTACAGCGTGTATCATGTATGAACGAGAACAATAACCTGACATAAGCATCTACCCATCAAGATGTCAAAGTCAATCTGACACATTGCAGAAGCATTACTACCAGATGTTGCCATCATAATTTATTATTAAAGAGTCACACAAAATAAAAATACCATGCAAATTTGTGAATAAAACAAAAGCGCGGAATTCGATCTTATAAGTGTATAATTACAACGTCCTGGCATTTGTGTAATTGCATGTGCCGACTGATTGAAAGTACACATTTTAGGCCGGCGAAAAACAAAGACAACAAAAATAAAAAAGATAAAAGAAACTTGACGTAAATGTGGGTTGTAAAACACGCAAAAGCTCGTCGATTTTACTGGAAATCACTAAAGCAACTAGTCAAGGTAGCTTCGCTAGTTCACCACGCATAATGCACTTTTCGGCTGCCTTTCTTGAATCTGGCGGCGTTTTTGCACACAATAAATCTTTTGCATTTTTTTTTTTTTCTTACGAGAGAACGTTTTAATCCACGACGCCCGGGAACGGAGAACGTGCGATACAAACACAGAACGGGTCGCGAATAGCGGGTATATCGGCATGCAGGGCGCGTTTCGGTGTTTCCAGCGGTGGTGATGAAGAACATACAAAGGCAGGAGGGTAAAAATGCCACAGCTTCAGCGTGCGCGAGCCAGTGGCCATCTTGTTTGTAGCTGAACGTCGCTACATCAGCCAACTGAACGATCCGCTGAGGGAAAGTTAAGCCAGCTGCAACTTTTGAACGCAAACATCGACTCGTTCACCTTTGCATAACAATGCAAAACGCTTGCTGTGATAGAAGAGCGTACGTGGTGAGTTGCATGACTTGCGCGGTTCATGCACGCTCTCATCACCACTTATCAGGAGAGACAGGAGGAGGGGAAAAAAAGATGAAAATAGCAGAACGCGAATAAAACCGCTCGGGAGAACGCCTCGGCGATTTTTTTTTTTTTTACCTGTTCATTGTTTTGTTTTTTTGCGGCCGTCAACGCGCCGTAAGCGGAACCCACATCAAACCCCTGCCGGACCCGCCACGTCCACCTCGGCCCCAGCGTCCAGCAACCTCCCTGTCGCACACACTCCTTCTCTCTCGCTCTCTCCTCCCTCTCATTGACTAATTCCGCTTCGTTTTCACTCCCGTTGTCGCTTTCCTCCGGGTTTCAGCCGTTGCACTTCCGTCGTAAAAATGTAAATGCGCGCGCAGCGGTACCGTTCACTGAGCAGCTACTTTGTTTACTTCCTACAAATGCTCGTTTTCGTGCGTGTTATTCGAGGACGAGGTTGAGATGAATACAATAAACATCTGCACAGACTTAGAAAATGTGTTTTGTGCAACCAGATGTGTCGTTCCTTCTCTGGCTAATTTGATGCTACTATCATACTTCACCTGAAGGAAGAAATACATCAGCAGTTACCCATAACAAAAGCTAGAGAGGAGAATCACATGCTCTGGCACTCCATAGTTGTTATGGAGTGGATGGATAGTGCATGGTTGTCATTAATCGATGATATGTAAACGATGAGACCTGCATTCCATTGCACAGGACAAAGGAGTGTCAGATCCTTTTATGCATAGTATTAGGCTACATATGTGAGATATAACCATTGACAAAAATGCTTAATAAGGACTATTGATATATGAAAAGATGCATAGTGTAATAATTGCTAAAAACACAAACTGAATTATTTTACTTTATTTTATTTTCATATTATTTGTTGTTTATTTAGCCTATTGGAACCAGGTGTGATTGTTTTCAAAAGTGGAGTTCTAGAATGGAGTCATGTTTAAGTTTAAAGATAATAATGAATGTTAATAATCAATGGAAAATATTCCATTCTGCAAACGTAAGTGCTACATTACCTTTATGCATAAAATTCCTATAATATGAATCCTTTTATGCAGAAATAATGCAAAATAATTTGCTGTTACACTGTCTGGATATAGTAGTGTATAATGAGAATCAGAATCACTCATTCCACAGAATTATTTCTACATAATAACCAGTGTCTTTATCATTTAAAAATGTGTAATACATAAAAGAAAGCAAATGCACTCCTTGTGCATTTGTACACAAGACATTTCAGTAAATTACATAGTCATCTGATGTAATGATATATAGTGAATGAAAATTATAAAATTATTCATGTTTAAGATAATTGTATTCCATTACTATATATTAAAAACATATGATAGTGTTTTGCTCCATAATGAAACCCCAGAGTGGACAAGGCAGTAAAATTTATCCTCTGTTGACATGAAATGTAGTTAGAAATGGTTAATCTTCCTTCCCAACAGTATTCCTTCCAATAATGTGTTTGTCTCCATTACGCTTTTAGACACATCTTACGGATGACACAACTGTGGGTAATGTGCCAACAGGGCCACAAGGAAACCAATTGAAAAGTTTAAGAGGCTGTAAGATCTCAGATGAGAGATATAATCAATCACCATTAAATGGGAAGAGATTTCAGTAGCTTATTTTACGGTGCCCATAAAATTGTTCACCGCTGGGTCATTGTCATTTTTTATTGTTTACAACATTGAGCCAGAGAGAATTTAAATGGGCTTTTCGCAAAGAAAAAGTTAAAGTTATTAGGAAAGGTTCATCCAAAAATTAAAAATTTGCCAAAAAGTACTCACCCTCATACCATCCAAGATGTAGATGAGTTTGTTTTATCATCTGAACAGATTTGGAGAAACGTAGCATTTCTTGCATCACTTGCTCACCAATGGATCCTCTGCAGTGAATGGGTGCCGTCAGAATGAGAGCTGATAAAGCTGATAAAAACATCACAATAATACACTAGTAATCCACACCACTACTATCCATCAATTCACATCTTTTGAAGCAAAAAGCAGCACGTCTGTAAGAAACAAATCCATCATCAAGACATTTATTATTTCATTTTGTTAAAATACATGTGAGAACACAACAGGGGATGTACTTTTTTTCTGGACATAGTGTTATTATGGATTTGTATTCTGGCCAAAAGCAAAGATTTAAAGATAAAATGAGTAAATGATGGATTTGTTGATGACAGACAAGGAGCTTTTTGTTTCACAATATGTTAAATAATGGACTGGATTGGTGTGGATTATTGTGATACTTTTATTAGCTGTTTGGACTCTCATTATGACGGCACCCATTCACTTCAGAGGAAATTGAGAGGATCCACAATTTCTCCAAATCTGCTCTGATGAAGAAACTCATCTGCATCTTGGATGGCCTGAAGTTGGGAATTTTCATTTTTGGGTTAACTACTTCTTTAAAAACAAAATAGAAGCGCATACACTGTATATTCATCCTGTAAGTTATTTCATTTGCTGTGAAGGTGCATCTCACAGACTGCATTATGCAGCAATTTCCACAGCTGATACAAGTCCAACTGCACGCGTCACACAGCTGTTACTGCTTAGAACATCACAATAGCATCAAACAGGAAGGCTTTTTCAAGTTGCATCTAGCTGGAGGACTTTACTGTAGAATTTATTAGAAAGCCAAAAACAAAACATAAAACCTAGGGCCATTTGATTGGTTGCCTTTTACACATTTGTGCCACGATGTTTAGGGGAAAACATTCAGTTCTAGAGATCCCAGCTACATAGAGTTCAGAAACTCATAAACTCCCCGCTCTACTGTTGCACTGGTAGAAATTAAGGAAGCAGATTTTATGGATGACACTTAAGGTCCTTGCACAATGAGTCTGAAATATTCACATGTTTTTCCGTTTTTTAGTATTCGTCATCATTTCCTGTCAAAATGCATGCTACAGATGTGAAAACGCAGAAAAGTTTCATAGGCAGTGTGTAAACGTGACTGACACAACGTGAGGTTGTATTTTTTTTTTTTTTTTTTTTTACGTGCAAAAATTTCAGACTCAGTGTACAATGACCTTTCGAATTAAAAATGACAAAGCATGTAATTGATGCAATATTCCACCTTTTTAATGTATTGCCATAATTCAAAATGTACAACTACTTCCAGTCACATTAAAAGACATTTCAGTAATAGGTAAAATCTTTTTTTCTTTTTTTTTTTTGGAAAAGAAGTAGAAATTAAACGCTGGTTACAACAACAGGCATTCCTAAAAGATGAAAACTTCAAACAAACACTACTTCCCAATAATAATGACTTTCAAGAGTTGACCAAATTTTGTGCAACATCGAAAGGGAAAGATTCCGTATTGATTTTCTGTATAGGTGGTTCATAATTACCTGGATCACAATGTGCTTTTACTGTAAAATAACAATATTGATTAAATAGAAAGTTTTTATTAATCGCCCTATCACATTTTTTTTTCTCCCAATTTAGAGATGAATATTTCAACAAAAAATATTACTTAATATAAACCCAAATTTAACAGAGCTCTTGTATTTGTCTACTTTCGCCATAAATAAAACTATGAAGGAGTCCTGAGGTAATGAACTGAGCAATGCTTTCAGACTACCAACAAAACTGAGGTATGGATGTGTGGAGTAACAGGAAAACAGTGCAAAATATATATTGGAGTAAGAAAAAGAAAATAAAACAAAAGTAATACTTGGCATTTATTGGTCAAATGCTGAACTCTATAATCCATTTAGAGCTACCATGCCATATATATATATAAACAAAAAAAAAAACTACTAACCATGATCCTGGAAAAGAGTTAATCCAATTGGTCTGTAACAACAAAAAGTGTTCTTTTCAATACATGACTATAAAGATTCTTAAAAAGTTACAAAAACCGCTAAAAGGAGATATCATGCATAACATAAATCAAAACACCAAAATGCTCAAGTAGTTCATTAGAATAATGCAGTTCTCTGGGCGAATGATGGACTGCATCACAAAGCTCATGTTTCACACTGTTTGGCAAAAAGATGCTGTTAATTTTGCTTCATAAAAAAGGTTACAAAAAATAAAAATAAATAAAATAACAGGTGTAGAGTATTAATGCCGGTCAATTGAGTTATCATGATGCACTTCAAGGAAAGTCAGTGATTGCAGATGCGCACACAACAAACATACCCCACAAAGTTGCAATGTTGTTTTTACAAGAGACTGCATCACACATTTGCCAGTTCTAACTGAATAAATATCTGCAGACCAAAGCGATTTTACATGCTAAGATTCTTTAATTCATGGCCATAAATAGATGGGCGTACATAGGACCGTTTCACTGCATTAAGTCAAATGCAAGACCTTCAATATTCATTTAAATTGCTTATTGTAACCCAGAACAATATACCATAATATTGTCACTCTTATTAATATCACCAGTTCCGCTTTAGTCTTTTAGATCCATGAACTGCAATTAGCTTAAAGAGAAAATTCACCCAAAAATGAAAAAACTGTCATTATTTATTCACCCTCACCTTGTTCCAAACCTGTACAATTTTCTTACTTCTGTTGAACACAAAAGATGATATTTTGAAGAATGTTGGTAACTGCCTTTTTTTCCCCCTCCATACTATGGAGGCCAATGGCTACCAGCAACTGTTTGGTTACCAACATTTATCAAAATATCTTTTCAGTTCAACAAGTTTGGAACAACTTGATGGTGAGCAAATGATGACAGTGTTATCTTTGGGTCAACTATCCCTTTAAAGGGATTGTTCAGTCAAAAATGAAAACACTGTCTTTTAATTTACTCACCCTCAAACCTGCAAGATAATTTGAGAAATGTCTCAGGGTGAACTAACTCTACCCAGTATCCCTCCTGGAAGTCTGAATTGATGAAACATACCAAGTTATTTTTAACATTGAAGTCAGATCTGACTAGTGGTAACCATTAAAGAGAAGTAGTACGATATCTAGAGCTGACTGTTCAGGTGAAAGCACGAAGCACAAGAAAGAAGGAGTTCTGCTAATTTTCTTTTTTTTTTTTTTTTTTTAACAAAGGCAGGGTGCTAAACAATGAATTAACCTCTCAATCATCACCAACACCTACAAGATCAGCTTATTGAATGGTTAAATCTAGGCACTAAACAGATACTTCATTATAGTCTACAAATGAAGTTACGATACTCAATACATCTGAAAGAAGCTTAGGGTTCATTATGTAAAATGTAATCGCCCATAATGTAAAAAAAAAAAAAAAAAAAAAAGCAATACAATCCAAAGGAGTATGTATGGTCGAAAAAGTTTTCCCTTCATTGTAATCTTTGGGTCGCAAGTTCTTGGTACCTTCCTACAGGGACATATTAGGTAGCGTAAAACAAAATAAGCCACATTTTTAAATGCACAATCAAATAATAAGCAGGCCAACTGGCCGGTCCCGTTTTATTTGTAAACGTTTTTTTGTTTTTTGTTTTTAGAGCAGGACCTTAACTCCTGATATGGTCCCATCGATGAGGTATTGATCCGAGAAGTAACAGTAACACCTTGTACTTTTTCCCCATCATGCTTATTACTGACAGAGATATTGTAAAACTTCAGGGTCGAGAGTGGGAATGTGCGTAACAGGTGGGACCTATATCCCTTCCATACAGGGCGAAAATTGTAAGTGCAGGATCCATCTGCCTCTCTGGAAATGGTAGATAACAGCTTCCCTAAGGAAGACTCCGTATTCAGATACATGCCACCGATTCTGGGAAAATCAAATCTCACAACCGTCAACTGCGCACTTCTTCAACTTCAAGATGTTGAGCCATGCGAACAGTATAGGAAGACGCTACTCTAGTTGAGGATACAAGGAAAGTCAGATCCTCTTTTAAAGTCACTGAAATGAGAATATGAAGAACTAGGAGATTCAAGTTTCTTTTCAATAACCAGTTCAATGCAATTTTCTTGTCATCTCGTCCTCGGACTCCTCGGCTCTCGGTTGTGCACGTCATGCAATCGATGACAATTGTGCAAGTTCAAGTCAAAAACTGTAAGCCATCCTCGATCCATGGCGAAAGGTTGAAGAAAACATCTGACGTGTAAGTCAGGACTTTAATTATATAAAAATCCAGTATGACATCTGAACATAAGAGGTATTTCATGTTGAGTATTAAGTCAGTAAGGACATACGAAAAACTGGTCGATTTGATCGCAGAAGACGCGTTACACTATCTCTGGTTCATTTGATCACATTCGAAAGGTTGTAAAAAGAAACAAAACCAGCATGCTGCAAGGGACCTATTAACTAGCGACCTCCTTTTCCACGACATCTTCATGTAACATGTTTAAAATATTTACAAAGTTTTAGGATCTTTTAAAACTTGTACTATGAAAAAAAACACCGAATGGAAAAAGGAAATTCTTCGATCCTTATTGTGATGGTCTATACAGCCCTACTTTGATATTTACACTGCGTACGCAGCTTGTTGTTACTGGTATTTGTTTCTTCCAATAATCCCTAAAATTAGGGAAACGTAATGGAGGTAAAAACATCTTAAATTGTGTCCGATGACTAATCCGTTTACCTCAGTGTACCTTCAAAAACAAGCAAAAAAGGCTCCACGCATTTCCTTCACCAGTACTTGAAATGAATTTGAAAGTCTGACTCCCTTCGAAAAACCACTACCACTGGAAAACCTCACCTCCTATTCTCCTCCATTTCTTTCATCTACACGCTCTCATATCA
>SCHK01370645.1:0-12957 GCA_004124795.1 Poropuntius huangchuchieni | reverse complement strand
CTGTAAAATTGTACAAGCATTCTGCATCAAGCTTATTCAAGACAAAACTTAGTTCCCGTGAGTGTTTTACCTGGGTAAAGATTCTCCAAGTGGATCCATGCCGGTTAAGATGAGGATACAAGGTAAAGCCTCCAGCTCTAGATATGTCTGAGGAGCCCAGTCTGGGTCCAAGATTTTCAGCCATACCTGAAGTCATATAAAAAGCAAAAGGATCTACTAATTAGGGATATAAAGGTACAGGAATAAATGTCATTTATTATAATAAAAAAGCAAACAAAGATTAAAATGAAATACCCTCAGTTGGTCCAAGAAGTGTTTTCCTACAGTGAGAGCAGAGCATGGATCCCCCAGGATGACCTCAAACTGCTTGTGAAGGCCGAGTCTGTTGCGGACATGGCAGAGGCGCTGGTGAGCGAAGGCAGCGAGAGCTGGGGAAGGGATCCTCATGAGCAGCATGTGACCGTGATGACTGGGACATCGCTGGGATGTGTTGAGAAGGCACTGCACCATCTCCAGCGTCTCCACTGAGATGTGCTTCTGCAGAGCCTGTAAAGCCTGGCCGCCCGCCGTTGCCATCAGGGCCAGAGAGTAATGCTGGATCAGCACGTGGGTGCGAATCACTGCACTGTGTAGTTTTGGGAACCTGAGGAGACATAAGGAGATTTGTCAAGCTGCTAAAACATCATACAAAGAGAAGAAACAAGGCCAAAGTTTGGGATCCTTCAGAAATGCTGATTTATTGAAAACAAACCTCTCTTCAAGAGCAGCAGCCATGCTCTCAAATGAACTGTCATATCGTAGCAAAGGAAGGCCACTTCCAGACCGGGTCGTCTCCAGCAACTCGGATACACCAAAGTACTTGGTCTTCTCGTGATAAAGATCCACATCCTAGGTGTGTAAAAACAGATGGACAAAATGTATAATCATTAGTCATGGTTAAGCGCAGTGGCCGATTTCAAAGTTTACAGGAGCTGGTTTAAATAGATAGTTTGTGGTATTCTTACATTATTGAATCCAGAAGGCCAGTGGATTTCATTGTAAGGGCTGATTCGTGTGTACTGAGTCTGCAAGGTGAAGGGGAACGAAGTCACGTGGAGCGTCAGGATGTTGGGAGCATCTCGAATCTGCTTGCAGTTCAACAGACCGTCCACTAGTCCCAAGCTGGTGTCTCCTCCACTGCACTGCCCACTGTTATAAGAATAAAGATACAGAGTAAGTTCCACCAACAGCCAAGCAAAGAGGAGGCTTAAAAGAGAATCATAGGAGGTCACATGCCTGCTGATGTCCCAGTGTGCGTGATCGTGCACGAGTATGAAGAGCGTGTAGGGGTTCATCTTGGATTTCTGAATGAGGCTGTTGATTTTTCCCACTGCGCTTTGGTTCAGCTTCACCACGAACTGCTCAGCCTCCTTCAGCGACAAGCAGTCTTGGTCCAGTCCTACCTCCCGTAACACCCCTGGAAATACAACAGCAGGAAGTGAGATCTATCTGCAATATGTAATAGAATTGCTCATTGGGATTTCTTGAGCGCAGTACTCTACCTGAGTTCCACAGGTGAAGGACAACTTGATGAAAAGTGACCTCTGAAGGTGGAACGCAGATTAGGAAATCAACCTTGTCGAAGGAACCGAGGTCCAGGTTCTGTGTGCTGGAATCAGCGATGGCGCAAACATGCGAGAGCAGCTTCCGAGCCACTGCAAGCTGTATGGGCCGAATCTCGTGCCACTCTACAGAGTACTCTATTGAAAAATACGAAGTGTTAACACGCCTTATGCTCAATGTATATATCTCATTAACTTCATACTTGGATACTTTCAAGCACAAGTCAGTCTCACCTGCACACTTGGCTTTAGGACTGTCTCCTGATGGTTCTATGCTAGAATACTGGGCATTGTTCTCAGGACTGGCTTTCTCCAGCAAGGCCTCCACATCTCCATCTGATAAGTGTTACAGAAATGCACTTAAACATTGTATGGGGAAACCGCAGCAGTGAGATCCATGTGTTAAACCAGAAGCCTTACCTGGACCCAGAGAACTGAAATAGGTCCCCAACTCTGCTGCCATCCCAGAAGACAGTTCATGGACGATTTCTCTCACACAGTCACTGGGAGAGAGAAGACTCTCAGCTAAAGCACGAGTCTGGTGCTTCCCTGTGTGATAATGTGGATATTTTAATTTCATTTCAGATCTACATGATTATGGCATATGGTTATTAAAATAATGAGTAATACAAATTTTAACGTTAAGACTAAAAACCATAAATTTATAATATTTTGTGTATAATAATTGTTTTTTTTAGCATTGTCAAAGTTAAAGTGAAAAATTTTAGATATTAAATATGTTTAATGCTATAACTTTTAGGCCATTTATCAAACTGAAATAGTATTACTGCTTTGTTATTCTTTAAAAAAAATAATTACAATTTTACATTGACAGCTGTAGCTTTTAATCTTACATTTAACTGTTATTGAATTATTAGTGTTTTTGAAAGCTAAATTTTAAGTGAGTGTTAGATTATGGCAAAGGTAGGCTAAATGTAAAACTAGGTTAAAAGAACAAGCACAAATAAATATCTAATATGAATACCTATAATATGATACAGCCAATATGAAACAGATATATATAAAAACATTTAAAAAAAAATGTATTATTATTTTTAGTAGTACATTTATAACCCACATACCTGTCACCACCACACATGACTCAATTTCCTGGCTTCTGTTCATGCAGATGATCACCACATAATTGGTCTGGCTCAATCTGCCATCTACTAGTCTGTGGAAGGTGTCCTCCAGCGCTTCAGCTAGAGAGGGCGCCGTGTCCAGCACCAGAACTCCTTCCCCGCATGAGCTGGTGGCCAGTTTGGCCAGCCAGGGGAGCTGAGAGGGAGTGAGGGGTTGAGCGAGGCAGGGGAGAGGAGGTGGAAACTGTGCATGCGGCTGCTGATACTGCCGGATCTCCGTCAGGTGTGATTCACGCCAGGAACGCATGAAGATCTGCTCCAAGTCTTCCATCAGAGGAGCCTGGTCAGGTGCTGTTGCAACATGATAGGTAAATGCACTTACACATACTGTACAGACACAAATAATTAATTGGAGTCGTTTTACAGCATATGATGTAAAATAAGAAATCACGGTTACAAAATAATAAAATATTATATTTTAAAAACAACATCTTTATGATATTGTGCTTAATATTTTGCTCAAACAGTACAAATTAATCTTTTTACATGGAAATATAGCTGCCTTTATATTTTAAGAAGGGTCTCTGGCATCAAAATGTTTACTATTGAGATTAAACAGATGAAATACTATTGTTCTCACCAAGCTGCACTAGATAGTAGACAGTCAGCAGGATGAGCATCTCAGTGGAGATGGGCTGAACAGGAGCGGTGCCGTACTGCTCGTAGACTCGTGGGAGGTTCTGGGAATTGCGATAGCATTTCTGCAGCAGGCCACTCACCAGTACGTCCCCGAGGTTCCCACACAAATGTGGCAGTGTCCCGTGTCCTACAGACAAAAACACACACACAAACACGGTCTAACTGAACAGCTGGCCCAAGATAAAGTGGTGGGAACCACTATCGGATACATTTCACGTTACACGGCAGACAAAACAGATACAACCCACAGAAAACAAAAAATTGTTTACATGTCTAGGTTGATCTTATATATTTTTTGTTATTTCTAAAAATCTATAAACATTTTCAATATTTAAAGCACACAACGTGTAATTAATTTTTATTTTGCAATGCAATTTTGTAAATATTCCTAGCAGAGTCTGAAAAACAGAAAACAAAAACAAAACAATGTTGAGATTTTACCTTTAAAAATGACTGGTCGTAATCCACAAGTCTGGAGCAGGTGATCAGGCACTGTGACAGACTCCCCAAGAGCAAGAGGTGGCGAGGACCCCATAGACAAACACCCAGATGCCCCACTATCCGCTGAGGACAAACAAATCCACACTTACATTATTATAGCTGATATATTAGAAAGTAGAAAAAAACAACAACTTTAATTTCTAGCGATACTCCAAATGGCCGACCAGTGATAATTTCCTTTGATTCAATACATGGTCAAAAGCTCAAAATAACATGGTTACAAGATGTATGAAATTCAAACTACTTTTTTAAACAACTCCCACAATTTGGCAATAACTGTAGCTGCTGTTCAGTCTGCAAACATGTGCTGCTTTCCTTCCACTCTTTTCTGAACTATTCCCTCATGCAAGCGTGAAAGCTCCAGTTGAAAGATTGCCAGATAAAGTNTGTGCTGCTTTCCTTCCACTCTTTTCTGAACTATTCCCTCACACAAGCGTGAAAGCTCCAGTTGAAAGATTGCCAGATAAAGCATATCAGAAAGATAAAGCAACCCGATCTGCTTTGGGAAGGAGAATTCTCAAAACAAGCTCTTTAAAATGCAATATAATATGCAGACATAGAAAAACTGTGCCAGAAAAAAACAAATGAAAGAGAAACTGATATTACCAATTTCCTACAAATTAAATTACATTTATTATGAATAAAATATTTACATTAAAACAACAAAACAATAAATTGGCACTGGGTTGTATTTCATACCAGTTTGACATTAGCAAATAAGTATGTTGGGGACAAAAGGTTGAGAACCACTGTCTTAGGTAATACTTGAAACCGTCTTGCTATTATAAGTCTTGATGAGTCACCCATTATTTTTAAATAATGTTGCTTTGTTGAGCATTTGCTCAGTGTTCTCCAGAGAAAAGCAGAAGAACACTCTGTTCAGGTTTGATGAAAAGCAAACATATCTGTAATTATAAAGGCCTTTTTTGGCAGAACATGTGCTGCAGTCAGATCACATCACATTTTTGGCACTCAGATACAGGGGTGTAGATAGCCCTGGGGTTTTGGGTTATAACCTCAAATGTTTTTTTTTCTCTAGCCTTAAGCCTTCTAGCCATAAGGCCTCCCAATGCTGCATAATGTATTATATCATATCAATATCAGCACTAATTGCTAATTTAATGAAAACAAAAACAAAAAAACAAATAGACTTCCTATATCATTATAACAAAAACAATATAATATCTAACAATATCCCTGGTGAATAATATGTTAAAATACTGTGTCTGAATGAAAGCCAAATACTGCTTCTCACTGACCTTTTTAATATTCTTACAGTGCACTTTAGGAAATACCCCCCTCCCCCCAACCCCCACCAAGCCTCCAAAGTCCCTAAATCCTACATGCACCCTTATTAAGGAGGACAGATTCATTCACAACACAGTGAGCACAGTGGTTTTTACATCAGTAGAGATATCAGTGTGTCTACCTGATTTAGTGCTGTTAATCGTGCTGTTGAGAACAGGTCTGGGGGTGACTTCTGTAGGAGCAGAGGATTCTGGGGACCATCCCTTGTGCCTCTTTTTGGGGGGCCCAGAATTTGCCATGGAGCCTTGAAAAGTAGCAACACTGGTCAATAGGATTAACAGAAAAGTTGCAGAGAATCCATATATAACATTGTAAAACTTAAGAGTCTTTGCCAAGCTCTAAGTCTTTAGCCTGCCAAACTTTCCTTTTTTCTTACGTAATTGTAAATCCAAAAACAACAGAATGTAAATTCACTTTAAAAGCAGGTTGTGGTGTCATAGGAAGTGATTATTATGTTATACATTAACCAGACTGTAAACGTGAGCGCATGTGTCCCTTGATATGCAAAGAGAAACAGAAAAGAAGGGGCGATGTGTTAAATCCTAATGAAAACCAAAGCATCAGGAAGGAAGTCTCACATTTTACAATGCAGACAGAGAGCAGGAGAGAGAAGGGAAGAGACTTTACAGCAGCACTTTATGGAGGTGATAGTCAGAGAGTGCTGAAAGAAAAGAGAGGGATCTTTTACAGCCCCAAATGCTGAATAATGACAGACACCAACAACAAAAGAGGAGGAGGAAAGGGCCTAGACAATACAGCTGCCTCTTATTAAAGCATTTAAACATTTCAAAAGGGGTGCTCTCTTTCAATGGAGGTGTGAAGTCTAGAGGGACAGCCCCTTTAAAATTGAGGTTTCCTTTTTCTCTGATCCAAGCTTGAGATATAAACACTGAATGAATAGTAGTCTTTAGCCCTTTTCAAAAAACATCTGAAGACACATCTTTTTTGCCATTACCTGACCAATTAATACTAGCACTTACCTATTCTATTCGGTCAAATTTATTGGATTATTAAAAAAAAAATCCTTGCTATATGCACTGTGCTAAACTAACTGAGACTTGTCACAGCACATGTATATTGTTGTAAAAATATTTACTCCACAAACATGGAAAACCACCATAAAGGCATTTAGCTGTTGTCTGCAGCGAGATTTACTCAGATTTTCATGCTCTTTCAATTGCATAAATTGTGCATTTACTTTATTATGAAACCCTCGTCATGCAACAAAAACAGCTGTGAACACTGTGTCCTCCATTCACCGGTTGTTGATGTTTGTAAATTCCATGAATAAAGACGTTGTGGCAAACAGCTTCAGAGTTCCTGCTGCCGGTGCGAATGCACCCAGTAAAACAGGCCAAGGGAGAAATTAGTTCTCTGGGAACAACCTTGCTGGCTAGTTCCTAGAACTATGTGTTGTGTGAAAGCTCCTAGTGACTGCTGGAGGACAGGATTACCTATTACTGTGGGCCTTCCAGGACCACTGGCCACTATTCCAGGCTGTGCTGGAGGCTGCTGGGGTCCAGGAACATGACTGCCATTGGTTAAGGGAGGGGAACCCTCAGATACATGGAGATGGGTGTTTAGATCTGTGTGATGGGGACAGGATAATCACATATCAGTTTAAGTACAAATTTAGAGATTCTATACTTGAAAAAAAGTGAATGATCATTGGACATTTTGAATTTAGTAACCAGATAGACGGTTAATGTCTTTGAAATCCATTTTTAACATACTGTGTGTTTCCTACCTGCATGGTTAATTGTGTTTAAGGCTGTGTGTCCTGAATTGTGAATTGGCAGGTCAGTGGGTCCATGTCCTGATTGTTCCTCTGGTCCAGCAGCTGCATTGCAGACTGCATGTCTCATTCGGCTGTCTGTAAAACAAGTAAAACAATACTTAGCATAAACACTGAATAGTCTGCAATTTTTGCCTGGCAAATTAAAAAAGCCGAAAAAAAACCCCCCATAGACTGACACTANTTGCCTGGGAAATTAAAAAAGCTGAAAAAAAAAAAAAAACCCATTTACTGACACTGAAGAATATTACACCAGATGATATAATAACTATCAAGATAAGTTGAACAATATTAGTGTCCACAACACATCAACAAGTTAACAGTTTGTTTATTAAAAACATATGCTGCTGTTATTTCACCTTTTATTTTAAATGCTCACTTTAAGTGGATTCTGACTTGGCTCTTGGATTTTGATTGTTCATCATTTGGAAGCATTTTCTTTTGTGGAGCATGTAATGCTCTTTAAATATGCGCATACACTGCCAAAGCTCTTTCGCCTAATGTTGATGTGTCTCCATGGTAGCAGTGAGCTAAACTAAGTGTGCTGGCCATCTGGACTGTCAGTCTGAGAAGGCAAACACTGCTGAATGGGTCAGGCTGACCCAGGATGCTGAACAGGGTCAAGTTAACCTTTTTGTTTGCCGCTAGTTGTCAATATTCCACCACAGAAGCATTGCTGATGCTATACGCTTGTAAAGTAGGATGCGTATTCATTTGAAATGTAGAATGGTATCTTTATTGACTAAAAATGTCTGTGCGATCTTACCTATTCCTTTCCAGCAGATTGGTGGTCCCTTGACCAGAATGCCCTGTGCATTTCTGAGCAGGTGGTACTTTAAGTGCTTCTGCTTCTTAGGCTGTGTGGTGAGCTTCAGGTTGATGTGATTGGCAAACTCAGTGAAGTAGCGGAAGCCCTTCTCTCCGCAGCCCATGCAGTTCCCTGAGAAACCTACAACAGACAAGACATCCAGTGAATATCTGCTTTCTTTTATGTATGTCTTTGAGTGCCCAGATGTTGTCTACATTCCTTGAAGACCAAGATTTATCTAAAATAGAGACATAGTACAGTCGGTAACCAGCTAGTTTCCATAGCCACAAACCATCACCATGGGAGAGGGTGCTGAGCTGAGTTGAGGGCCATAGAAACCCAAATTAAAGAGCTTAAAATGTCTCTCTGACAAATGAAAATGCGGTTTCACAAGGTTGGGGTACCCTGACCCAGGAACTTGCTCTGTGCTAAGGGCTTTCCCATTTCTACCTCTCTCTCTCTAGATCTTTTGCTCTTTTTTGTTGCCAGAGGCTGTTGCTATAGACCTTATGCACCAGAGAATCAAGCCCGCAGCCATCTTTAGAATGTTGTTTTTGAAATTCTGTTTCTGCAGTAGCTCTGTGTATTTCTATGGCATTGCTGCCAAAAAAAGCTAGTCTTAAGAACTAGCCAGTGTGGTCGTTCCTAGAGAACCAATTTCCCCTTCGAGCCATTTTCCTGGTTGGATTCGCACTGGCAACAGGAACTCTGAAGCACCCGACAGTGTCATCTTTTTGCACGGCATTTACAAACGTCAAACACTGGTGAATGGAGGACGCCATGATCGGAGCTGTTTTTGTTGTGTGTTGTGGATTTTGTGATAATGGAGAATGAGTGTAAACACACAATTCCAGCGACTGAAAGAGCATGAAAATCTGACTAAATCTTCTATGACAACTTGCCGTTTTACATATCATTGAGGCTGAGAAAAGAACACAATGCTGTAGAAAACAGTTAATTGGAAATGGCAGGTAGCCGGTGTTTCGTATGCGTTTGGCCAATCAGTGTACACTTACTCCTTTGGTACTAGTTCTTATAGAACTGTTTTAGACCCTACTCTGAAGTAGGAGCTAATTTAGTTCCCCCAAAAGGAGTTCCTAGAAATAAAACCATTCCTAGTTCCTGCGGCACGAATATGCGAAAAGCCAGTACTTTTGCCAATAGTTCTAGGAACTCTGAAAAGGTTCCTCCGGTGCGAAAGCCCCTAAAGCGTAATTAGCCTCATTAAGAGCTAACTGTTAATGAAAGTTGTTGAGCAAACCCAAGTTTGACACAGCTGTCATAACAAATGTAAAATGTCTCTAGAACTTACTCAGAACACTTCTACTGAATAGTAACGAATCATAATACCTTGGCCCAATAACGCACAGCCTAGAAACCACTTCGAATGGTCTAAAAACTGCATAGCAACAACCATATCAGTCTGTCTGTTCCTCTTTTGCTTACTCTCTGTCTAGCAAACAAACAACAGCACTCTAACACTAACAACTAATGTTGTCATGATACTGTAATTTCTGGAACTTCCAGTAAAAATATTGATATTCTATACCATTTTCTGTATGTGTTCGGTGTACATTTGTGGTGTGCGTGAACTGGCTGTCAGAGAGAAGAGATAGCAAAAAGAGCAGCTGATATCGGTGCATCAATATTGCGAATAAAGAGTACAGAAACTGTTTTAGATATTTCAGCATCATAAGTATTTTTAACAACACTAGTAACAACTAATAACTTATAACAACCCACCAACCACCTAGCAATCATCCTATATACACTCTAGTAACCACGTAGAACACCCTATAAAACCACTTAAAACAACCCTCTAGATATGCCTTTGTAACTGCCTAGAACACCCTGTTGACCACCTAGCAACTATGCAGAACACCCTAGCAACTGCCTTGCAACCATCTAGCAATGTCATGTCTATGTGTTGTTTCTCTAGCTGTCTTTCTATCAAGCTGCTTATACAAGGGTCATAGAAACCCAAATTAAAAACCCACAAATGTCTCTCTGATAAATGGAAATGCAGTCTCTTGAGGTTGGGGTACCCTGACCAGAATCAGAGCGTGCATCAGGTTCAGTATGTCTTACCTAAAAGTGCATTACGTCCACATTCATCGGGGAGAAAGCGCAGGTCCACCGCACATACCAGAATGTGATCAGGCACGCTGGGAGATTTTGCTCCGACGAGCAGAAACCCAGGAGGGACTTCCAAAGACTCGGTGGCCATGGACGAGAGCCGAAGGTCTTTGCCCGCCTGACAGAACCCTGAAATGCACAAGTTTGTGTCAGGGCACACAGTGACTTTATGGCCGTACTGAATCACATAGTCTGAATGGCTATAAATGCATTGATGTACAGCTAAAATAGTCAATATTTATCTGTTCTGTTACGTATGGTTCTCACCGTCTGTAGTACAGGATCCCTCTGGTGGAGACTTCATCTGATATGGGATCGGAGGGCTGTTTGAATCTGAGCCATCCTCTTCATCGTCATCCTCATCCCCTCGACCTGTAAATAAATCATTTTAAATTAAAAAACATAAATTAAAATAATAATAATATTAATAATAAAATAATTAAATAAATGTAAATAAAATTTTTAAAAATGAAAATAAACATGGAAGAGCTTGTATGACTTGATGCTGTCCCCACATATCTGGTTAGGGGACATACTCAAAACCTCAAAACAAAAAAAGAATTGATTACAGAAAGTGTGATACCACAGAAGGCAGAGTAAAAGCTCACCATCATGAGAATAAGGCCTTTGCTCTGCTTCCAGGTACAGCTGAGAGAACACAGGTCTGGGCACCACTGTGTTGGAGCGCAGTGACGCCTCTATGGAGTTGTGTAGCACCTCCTCAAACCGTGTGCTCTGAAGGTGTCCTGTATATGAATTCCCCATGACCTTTAACAGAATGAAGATAATTTGTTAAGAAAAATTAGAAAGGAAATGTGAATTAGCCCAAATAAAATGGCTAATTCACAAATGCTCTTCTCATTTACTTATTATAAACAAATAAGTAATGTTTTGCACTGTATGTAAGCATTCTCTATTAAAAGTGTTTATAAAGTTTATAGATGTCAAAGGTACATTATTTCTGTAAAATTTAATTACACAAATTAAATGTATAGTAAATGGTAATTTTTGAAAGAAAATAAAAATATATAAATATTAAAAAGGAATATATTTGTTAATTAATCACATTTCATTGTGGGACCAATGAAAAAAACAGGAATCATACTGTTACTTAGTATTATTATTACTATTACTTACGCAGTAGAGGTTATTTGAGGACGTGATTTTGACTGCACACAAACATGTCACTCTGACTGTGGAGCCTGAAGTCAGCTCATATAAGCTGATTTGATGTCAGTGACTCATCAGACAATCAACCTTTCTCTTGCGTGGTCAGTAAATATGATTACCACAGAACAAGACCGAGCTCAAATCATTTACAACAGTTTCCAGTTTCCCCAGAGGAAGAAAAAATAGCAGATTTTTGTAGGGTGTCCAATTTGCAACCTCATAAAGTCACCATGATCCAGTGTCAGGGCGTCCTGACCCAGACTGAGAGAGAGAGAGTGCGCGAACGAGTATGACCAACCTCCATCAATAAACAAAGTTAGAAACTGGAAAAGGCTGCACTCACAGGATGAATAATGCCTTTTATAGATTTACTCTTTTCATCAGAACGTTGTGTGAGGAACAAACTGGAAGAAGTTATGGAAAATAAAGACATATGCCGACATTTTTATTTTAAGTTGATTCAGTTCACAAAACATGTTTGAAAGACTGATCTGGGATGCGTTTCCCAGAAGCATTGTAAGCCAAAGTAGATCGTAGAGACAGATGGTGCTAATGATTTATACAATCTACTAAAGGTGTAGTCAAATTTCATCAAAACTTTGCAGGTAAAAAAGTTATTGTCAATAGTGTAGTGATGCATGAAGCCCTGTTAAAATAGTCACTTTCAAACAAAACAGCTGTCTGTCAACCAGGCAAAATGTACATGTATATATTTATATTAATATAATTTATATTTAGATTCACTATGAGCTCAGTTCACGGATTTGATTCAGTCACAATGATTAACAGCTGACAGGAAGAGATTATCAATAAATAATAAGTTGGATTAGTTGGCTTTGGTCCCGAGTCATTGCAAATGCATGAAAAAAGACAACCAGCAAAGTCTTTACAATATGTTTTTGTGTTCCAATAAAGAAAGAAAGTCTTACAGGTTTGGAACAGCATGAGTAAAGACAGAATTTCCAAATTTGGAAGAACTCTTCCTTTAGCGTCTGCTTTTATTTCATATGTAGGCATAGAACACCAAACCGTGAGAATGGCAGCACATTGAAGCCACTAATGAAAAAAAGCTCTAGGGCAGGAAAAAAAAAGCCCCTTGGACATAATCTCCTTGCATTTAAATGCTCTCCGCCATATGTTCCTTCTCTCAGCCCCAACACTCGTCCCACACACTGGGAATTCACAACACAGTAACACCCTAAAACAATGAAGAAGACCAGCAACATGTCATATAAACATCAACCATCACCACCAATAAAACTTTTATAACCAGAAAGTGAAATTTACGTGCTCTCATAATATTGCTAGCCAGAATCTCTGGGGTCTCATGGCAAAACAACAACCTTTATTGATTTGTTTGGGCATTTTGAGCTAGCCAGGAGCCCTACCATGACCAAAAAACATTAGCATTTTGTTCTGAGGGGGAGAATAGGCAGTTAAATAAACAAATGCTAACGCAGACAGGCTCTGCAGATAGTCAAGAAGATAAAAGAGCAAGACGTGATAGCAGCGAGGACGCTTAACAGCCCCATCCTCCCAGACAGAGCTTCCTTACAGGGAGGTGACGAGGTCTTTCATCTTTCCCGGACTCCCCCCGGGATAACATCACCCAACTATTGTGTCTCCGTTTATGGCCTTCTCTCTCACAGACAATCCCATCTCTCTCTCTGTCTGTCTGACTTACCAACACATCTTTCTGACACTCTTTACACTACACTTCAAATGATGAAGAATTAGCTAGAAAATATCACAACTGAGACACATTTGTCCCCTCAATTTTAAGTCACACTGGCCAACCAAATGCCAATAGGGTTATTGACCTAACAAAAGCCAACCATTGGACATCAAAAAGTGACA
>SCHK01370559.1:0-12273 GCA_004124795.1 Poropuntius huangchuchieni | reverse complement strand
GCAACAAGCGCTGACAACTAATTACACGCCCGTACAGTTTCTTTGCAGTTAGTTTACTATTTATAGATAGTGGTTTTTAAGATGTTTATCTCATTGAGTGAGGCAGGTTTGTGTACAGCGTGCCTTATTTGAATCACGCTGGAAAACAAAAGCGCGTTTGTGTTTTCTGAATGCATGTACGTGTCGTCTGTTTCCAGGCTGAACAGTGAGGTGCCCAGCGCCGCGTGTCTTAGAGACGAGATGATCTGGCTTCAGCAGAACCTTTCTAAACTGGGTTCCCCAGTCGTTCTTTGTCACAACGATCTGCTCTGTAAGAACATCATCTGCAACCAACAGGAAGGTGAGTCCAACAAACCCCACCAGCTTCCTTCAGCCACAGCGTATGTTTCCCCAACCCCCCCTGCCTAAGGTAGGCTTCAGTTTAGTGTTTTCACCTCTAAAAAATATAGAATGGATCCCCTTTCCTAAAGGGTAGTAAAATTACAGTCTGATCCAATTTCATCAAGGCATCAGGAGAATCCACTGGTTTTCATAAAAAATGTGTTTTCTGTTCTTGAAATCAAAAGCAAATGTGTGTTTGTGTTTGCTTTGGGGAATGTTGTTGAATGCTGTGATGCTGTTTACTATCTTCATGATGTACAGACCGGCGACTGTCTGCCGCTACCTGACCCACAGGATGGAGAGTGAATGCGAGTGTGACTCGAGTCATTCCTGTTATGCACAACGTTTTCAGTTCTTTCCTTTCTGCAAATATATTTATGAAATAAGGAAGTATTTCGATAAAACACAGTATCAGACTTTTATAAATATGCCCAGGCTAAGGCACTTCAGCTTTATTAATGCAACGACAAGAAAATAACAGGAAGTAAATTTTAAGCTTAATTTGAATAAAGTAAGTCATTTGATATTTTTGATATTTTAGTAATACAGTTTTTACTTACAACATGTAAATTAGACTAGGAGAATTACATGTATATTAGAATTGAAAATTTATAAATTTACACATTTTAATAAAATATTTTTAATTAGTCATTTTTACTTAATATTTTTTCTTTGGTTTGAGTGGATGTTGACATTTTTGTCATGTTCTCCGGTACCAGTCCTAATAAAGTACAATATTTGTACATAATAAATTATATTTATAAAAAAATTAGAAGAATAAAAAACTATATATTTGACTTTTTATGAATTATTTAAATTGTTGGTATATATTATACTCTAGTTTTCATTAAAAAAAAAATCTAAATAAATGTAGACATTTATAAATATACACATTTTAATAAAATATTCTAATTGTAAAAAAATATTTAATTTGTCATTTTTACATTTTAACTTAATAATTTCTCTTTTGGTTTAAGTGGATGTTGACCAAACTCAAAAAAGTACAATATTTTTATATTTAAAAAAAATATATATTTATAAATAATATAACAAATAAAGAACTATATATTTGTTATATGAATTATTTAGATATAGATTTTTAGATATAGTATTATACTGTAGATGTTATTTAAAAATGTATAAATAAATAAATCCACACACACAAGTACAGTTAGATTATTACTTAAAATTCACCCTGTGTTCACTTAAAATCATCAGCATAACAGAAATGACCCACTTGGAAGAGTATGAGCATGAGAAAATGGCTGCTCTGCCACAGCAGTAGTGTGAGAATGTGTAGTTCCTGTCTCTCACTTTTTTTTCTGTTTTTTTGAAGTGGCAGCAACAGTCAAACTGATTAGCACCAGCACGTGTCAGTTGCCCTAAAGGTACCACCTGCCCCTAAAAACTGTTCTTGAAGCAGTAAATAATTCACAAAAAGCGATTAGAGATTGGCTCGTGGAAATCTGCTTGGAGAACATGGTTTGGAGGCAGCTGTGACCTTGGGCACTTGTTTGTATTTGAACTTAGAGAGAGGAAGGAGAAAAAAGAGCCAAGCCACTTCCTCCAACTCGCTTTTAACACGCAGACCAAGGGGGCCGGAGGAAGTTTTCACTGTAAAATGTTAACGTTTTTGACTCGGCCCTTCCCGACGACGCTTATAGAAACCAAGAACGGGAGTGTTACGCAATAGGCCAGCTTTCCAGAGATCGTACTTGTTTTTGTTTTTCTTGCCTTTCGTTGACACTCAGTGAGTCAAATACGTTTGAGAGTCCCACAGGCTCGACCTGCACAGGAAGCCGCCGTGGCGTTTGCATAGAGCCAGTAACTCGGGGCCTCATTGGCTGGCTAATGGACCAATGGGGATGCTGTGTGGTGGGGGTGTGCGTTTATGAGATGAGCCGTGTTTGTTCTTAACGGGGGAGGTGCCCAATGGCCTCTCTGCAGTGAAGCTGTGTGTGTTCTGTGACAGATGTGAGTTTGCCCAAAATCTCTTCATCTGCTGCACAGGGCTATAGCCACTGACTGGAGGTGTTCAGTGTGTCCCGCTAGGACGCCACCGGGTCCGGTAACCACCTCACGTGTCTCTTTCTGTAGACCAACACTTCTGTCCAATTTAAATCAAACTTTTTTTTCTACACACCATAAGCTCTAGAGCACTGGGAATGCAAGGCAACGTAAAGTCAAACACACTTTAGGTGCAATAATGCTACATATAACAAACTAGGCAGTGATTAATGAATAATGCATTACACATATGTTGACTGAGAGGAGTAAGGTTTTGTATTCTGAAGTCAACACTGTCTACATCACCTGACTGATCGAGTCATTGCTTGCTTGACCACTGCTATACAGACTATGTGCCACTAGATGGCAACGTTGCCCATTTTCTCTCCTTTAACTCCTCTGTCCTTCCAGCCCTGTGGTTTTACAGTACAGCCGTCTCCGTTTTTTTCAGTTGTATTAATTTATTTGCATATTCTTAAGCTGTAAACTCCTTCCTAACCTGACTTGTTTATCCATTTTTTTTTTGTTTTCGCCTTTATTTTACTGTTGTGTTTCTTCCTGTAGAGCAGAAGACTGTTTACGCGAGGCGCTCTTTTTCTTTCACCAGTCACAAGATTTCCAGGAAAACTTGCAATAAGTTTGCCCATTCGCTAAATAATTGGTTTTCAAGCAGGAATCATTGTTTGTTTTCAGTTTAAATATTCTCAAATAAATAAAAATACAAAATAAATACACATTTTCCTTTAAAAATAAAATAAAGCAAAAAGTTGCAAGTTTTCCACTTTGTTTCTCAGCAGACTCATGTAAATGGTGATTCATCAATTAGATAAACTTTTTAAATTAATAACAGATAATCATAATTTTTATATTGTTATTTCTATTATTATTATAAAAACTTTTTAAATGCTTTTTTCTAATTAAAGTGGGTTTAAATATTGCACTCTGCAGAACATAGAATCAATTTTACGTACCCCTACATTTACAATTTCATAATAAATTATTAAAAAGTGTTTTTTTTTTGTTTTTTTTTAAAAGATAAAATTAATAATGTTCATATTTGGTTATGATATATATTATATTGGGTATAAGCATGGGTATAATGAACATCAAAAATATTACGAAGATTGTTGCATCATGATCCGAGAGTAGTTTTTGGCCAAAATAGTCAGTATCGGAGAATTTTAATTTAGAAATATTATCATTTCAAAAGTTAATTTAGTTTGTCAAAAACATGAAAAAAAGAATCACTGCACGCAGATGATCAGGTCATTATTACGGGATGTGAAAACTATTTTAAATGAAAACTTTTTTTTAAAGAGACCCTAATTGAAGAATCACCTAAATATAACATGCCGTTTTTTTCCACATGCATGCTATAAGTGCATGAAATCTCTCTCCCTGTCTTGTTCACTTTGTCATTTGTTTATTCTTTCTTGTCTTGCACCAGAATGCAAATCCTTACTCCTTTTCCCAGATGTGATTTGATAAGTCATTTAAATTGCAGATAATGCCCATGTAGTGTTGGTTTGCTAATACAGGCAATAGATTGTTACAGTAAAAAAAGAACAAGGGTTATTAAGAAGACAATGCCCGTGAGCTTTTCTAAACAAATTGCTATTTGTTTCCCCTCCTGCAGGAAATGTCAAATTCATTGACTACGAATATGCTGGGTACAATTATCAAGCCTTTGACATTGGGAATCACTTCAATGAATTTGCAGGTAATGCAATACGAACACAAATTAAGCTATTGTGGAGAAGAGAAAAGAACCTGCTTAACCAGGTGCGCGTGGCCTTCTTGTGATTGACAGGTCTGAATGAGGTGGACTACACCCTGTATCCTGGACGAGAGCTCCAGTTGCAGTGGCTCCGGGCCTATCTGGAGGCCTACAAGGAGTACAAATCACAGGGCACACAGGTCTCCAACACTGAAGTGGAGGTGCTGTATGTGCAAGTCAACCGCTTCGCCTTGGTGAGTCGAAACTGGATTTATCCGCCACTGTCTGGAATCGTGACGCATTTCCATCCATCTGCACCCTGCCAAATTAAACATCAGACTTTTGTTTTTTCAATGTAATTACTGTCTTTAACGACATGCAGCATTTTACAAAGTAAACTAGAACATGGTGAGCAGTTGAACTATTTAGCAGATAGATCGTCTGCATTAGAGCGACGCTTGAAGTGGAGACAAAGGTATGAATAGTGATTGCAAGTTGTCAGGGAAAAAGCCTTGACATCCTGCCTATCTTTGCAAGCGTCTAATGAGAGGACCTCTGGGTGTTTGTGTGCGTTCGCAGGTCATTCTCCTGCCCTTTCTTGATGGTGATATTTACTTCAGAGAGGAAAACTAATTTAATATCCGGTTCAGTCTTTTGTGATCAATAGACGTGTTAAAAGCAGGGCAGACTTTTCTTTTAAATTTCCAGATTGTCAGGGGAAGAAGGGAAAAAAAATCAACCTCTGGCTTTCAGATGTGGTGAACAAAACTGTGGGTGGCTCTGTTTTCTCTCCTGTCCCTGAGAATGACCTTGAGAGACGGTAAAACAAATGCCAGAGGAATGCCAAAGTGTGAGGCTTAATGAATGTGATTTGTTGCCTTCATTTTGGATTCCTTTTTTTGCGTCCTTAATTGAAAGCCAAAGAAAACTGAATTGTGCTGAATTTTTGTTTTTTTACAGTATTAATCAGAATATGAGTATATTCTGATTAAGTAAGAAGTTGTGTTAATGCACTAACCTGCCATAAACAGATTAAGATAATACTATGGTTTCTAGTAATATTAGGCAGCTGTCTTATGCTTTTAACAATCAGAATTTTGCATTATTTGTATAATAAAAATGAATACTTTTATTCAGCAAGGATGCATAAAATTGATCAAAAGTGACATTAAAGACTTTCTATTTATCAAAGTGTTTCCACCAAAATATGTTTTCAACATTGTAATAATTAAGAAATGATTCTTGAGCACCAAATCAGTATATCAGCATGATTTTTGAAGGATCATGTGACACTAAAGACTGGAGTAATGATGCTGAAAATACAGCTTTACTATCACCGGAGTGAGTTACATTATATAATTATTATTTAATGTTATAGTATATATCATATTGAAATAGAGTACAGTTATTTTAAATTAAATAATATTTCACAACAGTCTTACTAAACCCAAGTTTTTGAACAGTAGTGTATTTTAAATTAATTTCTAACTATATAAAATAATAATTTAATTGNCCAAGTTTTTGAACAGTAGTGTATTTTAAATTAATTTCTAAATTAAAGTTTATTTAACCAGTATTTCCAAATAATATCTTTACGTTCTAAAGACATGTCATTTTAAATAGACATGGGTGTGTGGCAGCCATTGAAGCTCTGTTTTATTATGTCACCCCTATGTTTGCAAACCCATCTTCACATGCCTAAGCCAGGAGACATGGCGTTTTATAAAAGATGGTCTGAATATACTCAGAGATTGTGTCTGAGGGGAATCGGGACCCTTGACTCTGGCAGAGGCAAACATTTATTCTGTGCAGTTGAGCGAAAAACACAGAGGATAGAGACTTTATTATAGGCCAGCAAACCCGTGATCTTTACTCACATGATGGCAGGAGTGATTCAGTCTCATCATAGGGCTTTTATATAAATGCCACATTTTATAAGCTTTTACTTCACCGTCAGTGATCCAGAATCGACACAAATAACTTCCATGCAGTTATCTTTGTGCCTTTTTTAATGGATCCACTAAAAGGAAGCCGTCTTTGCTTAGAAAGGCGTGGGTCAAATGTTTCCAAGCAACAATACAACATACAATCTGTCACAGTTAACTCCAGTGTCAGGGTGAATCTCACAAAACCCGTCAGGAATATTTCTTAGTCCTGTTTTACCCTGACATCAAAATAGAAAAAAAAAAAAAAAAAAAGTGTTTATTAAATGAAGTAAGCATTATTTGTATAGCAGTTAAAGATCCACCATCTCTTTTCAGTTATGTGAGGCAAATCTAATTTGTATTAATGTAATGGGCATTTTGAGAACAAATTATATACTTATTGTTAATTTGAAATATTAATACATAAAGTGATTATTTGTTGTACTGAATTGAAATTATACTGATTTTAATAAAAACAGTTTTTCATATAATTAACGTATTCCAGGTACTGAAGGCTTCTCTTTCTTAAAGTAAAATATTCATTGACTCTGTGTTAATTTAATGTACTATTATAGTATTTATTAATACTTTGAAATAGCTTTTATTTTTATTTTCATACAGTTTATTCATTGTCATTTTTATTAAAAAGCTTTATATATTTTTATTTAGCTTTAATTTATTTAATTTCAGTTTTAGTAATTTTAGTATTTAATTGTAAAAGTTTATCCTTTTAAAGTTTTTATAATATTTTAAATTTAAATGTATTTTATAAAATTAATATTTAATTTTATTTAAACTTAATTCTACTTAATTAAAAAAAATACAAGTCTTACTTATTTAACAATAGAAACACTAATATGAATTAAATTATAGTTTTATATATATATATATATATATATATATATATTTTTTTTTTTTTTTTTAATAAAATAAGAATTTCTGTTTTTATATTTACTCCTCAATACCCTGATCTCTTCCTCTGTGAAAAAGTAAATAAAGCTTAAACTTAAAGCTATCCTCGTTTTTCTTCATGATATCTTTGTTTTTTGTTCTCCTCAGGCATCTCATTTCTTTTGGGGACTGTGGGCATTGATCCAAGCTCAGTACTCCACCATTGACTTTGACTTCTTGGGGTATGTTTTCACTTTTTTTTTTTTTTTACAACAAGATCCATATAATCAAGACGATTTCAACAATGTATTCTAATTCTTGGCCACCAAATTTGCTCCTGCAGATATGCAGTTCTCCGTTTCAGCCAGTACTTCAAGATGAAACCAGAGGTGACGTCACTGCACCTTCCAGAATAATCTCTCAGGTTTTAGCTTGCGCTACTCCAGAGAAGGGCTCCCCCTGGTGGACACAAGAACTAGCTGGAGACCTCTTCAGTTTGTAGACTGAACACTGCACTTACTTGTCTGAACACATCATTTTAGATAAGCCCCAAATCACCTCTGAACTCAAAGCTGGTTTAGCGTTGTAGAAAACCAAGCACCTAAGCCCTCCTCCTCGCTTTTATGTGGCGGTTGAGAGAGAGGCTCACCCCAGTGCCCAAGTTTATTTTCAGTGAAGTGAAATTGCCAATTGAGGAACCAAACAGCTCATATAGATGGCTTACTCTAGAGCCTCGACTTGCCAGTGTATGTGAATAGCGAGCCCTGGGGAATCTCAAATTAAGAAAAGCTCCCCAGATACCGATCCTCCAAGGACAGGGAACCTCTGACAACAATTATTATCTGAAAACACAGAGGAGGGCCGCTGGGTCTGTTTCTCGCGACTAAATATCATCCTAAAGGTCATTCCTGCTTGTTTACACAACTTTCAATGGGAGAAATCAGTGTACTGTAAGATAATGTAAGCTTTACTGTATGGATAGTCACTGATTCTGTCTAAACGGTGAACTTTGGGCCTGTCTGTTCCTACGAGGGTTGTTCCTGGCACAGCTGCATTAAGATGTGTAATTCAGGGACCAATAGAAGCTTCGTTGTTCGTTTCTGGCAGACGATTCCTCCCCCCGTCCTGTCACTGTGAACCACTGTATAGCGCATTCATAAAGTTTTTCATTGTTTTCTCAGCGTGGTGCTTGGAGAAAGTAGACGCACAGTAGCCGTGGCTACAACGAGCCGGTAGCTAATCTGAAGCCCACACCAAAGTGCTGATATTTCTTGCTTGTACATTATGCACAGTGTATTTTTTCACTGTAGAAATAACGTGGTAATATTTGCATTTCAAGCGGTGGTTTTTGTACTTATTTAAATGGCGCTGTCAAAGAGGTCACTCTTGAGACGAGTGCTTTTTTTTCTTTGGGAGGTATCGGTGAACTTTTTGTAATGGATGTATTTCCTGGAAGCCTTAACGATAGTATCGCCTGCTGGACGCACTAAAGCTTTTGTATTCGTAACCCCTGTCCACGTAGCTAAATTACAGGCCTTTTTGCACAAACTCTGATTGCTTTAAGAACAAAATCAGTCCTCTCTTCACCTTGCGATGGGCCGCTCTTTCTGCTTAAGACTAGTTTTGACTGCACATGCTGGGAGATTTTTGGTAATGCTTTATTTTGCAGGGTCCCTGTTACTGAATTATCTGTTGTAGGAAACCAATTTATGTGTAACCAAGTTATACAGTAATGGTGAGGTAGTTTATTAATCCGATATCTTACTCAGAACCAAGGTCAGAAATGAATCTGGACTTTAAAATGGACAAAAATGTCCTAGAAATGTTAAATGGCAAATATGTCCTTGTGTAAATTATATAAATATTTTTTTATCTGTTATACCACTGTTCAGAAGTTTGGAGTCAGTTAGATTTTATTTGATGTATTTATTTATTTTTGAAAGAAATATTTTTATTCAGTTCTTTTCTGAAAAAGTATTAATTTCCACACAAATATTAAGAATCGCAGCTGGGTTTAACATTAATAATAAGAAGGAATTTTTTTTTTTTAAATCATTTTTGAAGTTTCATGTGACACTGAAGACTGGAGTAATGGCTGCTGAAAATTCAACTGCGCCATAAAAAGAATAAATAACATTTTTAAAATTGTTGTTTTGTACTGTATAATCATATTTTTGAACAAATGAATGCAGCCTTGGTGAAATTAAGAGACTTCTTTTTAAAAATATTCGAAAATCTTACTGACACCAAACTTTTGAACATTTGATTTTTCTTTTTTCTTTTTTTTAAGGCTCATCTAATTTTGTGTTTAGACACCATAGTTACCACTTAAATCAATTGATTCATTTCAATTATTTGACATAAAATATCTTAGAGAACAAGATAAAATATGCCACTGAAATCAATTCCACTTAGTTTCTGATGCTGCTCAGTGCATATGAGCAATGTATTATAAAATGTGACCAAGATATTTTTTTTTCAAGAAGAAGTTTTCTGGTGCAAACCTCAGCTCTGAGACTTGCCTTCGCACCGCCTGGCTACCCTCATTTACCTCAATTTCCTGTGTCAGTTTGCCTATACTACAAACAACCATATACAATTCTGTAAATACTAGAAACTGTGAATTTCTGGTTGTTTTATTGTATTTTGACATATGCTTCTTTTTCTATGCCAGTTCTTTTGTAACTGTCAAGCTTGCACCTTGATCACGTTTTTGAACTGTCAAAGACCACACAGAATGCTACATTTTACTTTTTACTTTTTTTTTTTTAACACCAGAAATGTATATCAAACAGTAGTAGTGGGAAATTTATCTCTTTTAACAGTCTGTGAAAATTAACTGATTTCTTTGCACTCTTTAGCATTTATATAAACCTGAAAGTGATGGGTGGTTCCAACTTTCAGCCAATGAAGTGCTTCTGGTGAACATAAGATGTACAGGACTGCCTCATGCAAGCATCTCCTGGCGGTTTTTAGTGTAGGTGTATATGTACAACTGTAAACAAACTGTAAAAGAAAATCTTTGCTTATTAAACAATGTCTGTTGTCAATAACTAAACAGAGATATTCTTTTTCTAAGAAGATCTGTTAGATTTAATAATAATCTGGGGATGAAATCCCGAAGTGTTGAATTGTAGATTCTGTATCAAATTCCTAGAAATAAAGTTCAACAAATTAAATTTGCCTCTTTTCTTGTCTTGATTTCCCATTCTGCTTTAAAAAAAAAAAAAGACACTGTCATTGAAAAATAATATTTTTAATGCAATTTACCTACTTGATCTGTAATATGTGCATACAGAGCTCAATATGTTTAACCCTTATGTTGTGGTCGGGTCATTTTAATTTTGAGAGAGTTAATGGCATTGCATTGGACTTAAACGCATTGACTTCACTTATGAAAAAAAAAAAATTGACTTTTTTTTCCTTTACATTTTACAGTGCTTTGGTCAAAAATGATCGACCTACAAAACAATTGCAGTCATACTTTACTCAAAGGCTTAATGTAAAATGCTTTATAAAAGTAGTTTTATTGTATTAATTATGCCTTATAATGCATTGTACAATCTCATGAATAATTGTAACCATACACTTATAAAGTCATTGTTACACTATGCATTTTAAATTCAGTTATAATTTATTTACGACAAGATATAATGTATTACAAAGCACATTATGAATAATTACAATGCTTTAATACCATTTAATAAATTCTAAATGATCTGAGCCTATGCACCTCAGTTTCTGAGAGAAACTATCTACAAATAATGCTTTTATTCTCTCAAAAACTAAGGTGCATAAGCTCAGGCCTACAACCAATCAGTTCCAAAAGGAAATACAAAAGCTGTGCTAACTGAAAGAAAACAAGTTCACAAAAAGATACAATCTTTGGTTATAATCTAGCATAATGAGAGATTTACAAGCAATTTTTAAAAGGTTGGTCGTTTTGGGCTGGGAGCACCAACTTAGTTAAAGGATTTTCAGCACAGAACAATGGTTAAAACTGTGAAGTTATATTGAGTAATGGATTTTTTGTTCAAAAAAGTAGTTAACAGCAGTCAATGGGAAAAAAGCATGCCTGCATTTTATGCTACAGAGTGTTTCAGAAAGAAATAATTATAACGGCGCTCCAGTTCAGACTGTAATTGAATTAGTTCCAGTCCCTCCAGCGACTTCCACCAAGAGCTCTGCATTAATTACCAAATTCAATATCTGTATTCACGCCTCAACTTATTTCCATTTTACAAAGGTCACATTACAAACACTTGTCTGAAATAATTACAAGTGCCGAGCCACAAACAAATCGACATATTAGGACAATTCTTGTGCCTTATTTACATACAATAATACGAGCAAAACCATAACACGCCTAAAAGTTCATTCCCTACAAACTTCTCTACAGTGTTTTCATCATTAAAAGCAAGATGCATCGAACAAAAAGGCCATGCATGCTGCACGCATCTATTCATGCCTCTGCTTTTTTCCACAACAGGTGGTAGACATGGACTAAATGACTGAAAAAGCTTAAAAGCAGCTGAAGGCAGAACGGACCAGACAAAGCTGGCATTCACAGCATCTCTTTTAACACACCGCAGGAGGGTGTAATAAAGCAATACGCAGTTATGGGAGCGTGTCTCATAGAGACAAGGTCATGATAATACGGTTTGAGGAATAAAGATGTAAAAGCCGCTGGGTTTGTGAGCTACAAACAATGTGCAGCGGGTCAGGGCGTTCATTCATCTTGATTAGATGTGCCAACCTAATTACAAGCGGAGGAAACAGTAATTAGCACAAGTCTCACCTCGTTAATCACAAAAGACTTCTTCAGTCTATTTTTATCTGATTAATGGCTCTTTAAACATGGGGGGGATATTTATATTTGGGGTAATTGTACTCGGCTTGCTCGATCTAGTTTTATTTCACTGTAACCTCATTAGTTTTCATTGTTTAATGGAAGCTCTTGTCGTAGCTAATGTGTGTATCTTCACAATGAGATGACTGTAATAGGCTGCAAGGCTGATCTGATGTTTCCAGGGTATTAATGGAGACTTTTGTTTATGGCTAGCAGCATTTGTATATACACGTCAAAAGAGGGCTGTGTGTCAATGCGAAATCATATTGTGTGCATTCATGACTACTGAAAATCATTAAGATGGGAAAGACCACAGGTAAATAAAGTATAACTTTAACTATAGATAAAACTATATATATATATATATATATATATATATATATATACCCAGCTGATTAATTACATTTTGGTATGTTTAAATATTTCTAATTCTGAAACTAAATAAAGCCAGGTTCAAAGTTATTTTTTTCACTATATATATATATATATATATATATATATAT
>SCHK01370435.1:0-13022 GCA_004124795.1 Poropuntius huangchuchieni | reverse complement strand
TGTGTGTGTGTGTGTGTGTGTGCCCCTGGTATTTCCTACATTATGGGGACCAAATGTCCATACAACTAGTCATTTTTGACCTTGTGGGGACATATAAAAACAAGCTTATAAATTGTACAGAATTATATTTTTTTTTTTTTGGAAAAAAAAAAGTTTTACAGTATGTGAGGGTAGGTTAGTGGTAGGGTAAAGTATAAAAATCATTAATTCTGTGGAATGTCCCCATTAAACTGAAATCTGTGTGTTTGACCTACCTATACTTTTGGGGACAAAACAGATGAAAAAGTCCCCAGAATTTTGTCATCCCACTTTTACCAATGAATTCAACAGAACAATTATTCATAAGAGTTTTATTCACTTATAAAAGTGCTAAAAGTAGTATTAGAAATAATTTTTAGGTAAATGTTGTCACAATTCCAAATCTTAAGTTCTTAATTAGTACAAATGATGTTTAATGTTTAATGACCTACTGTAATATGCTGTTGAACAGTTATTTAAAAGTGAAATATTAATATAAATATTAACCAATAAAATGTAAACCAAGCAGAATATTTGTTTTGACCAATAAGAAGATTCAATAGTTCACATGTAGAGCCAAAATAACTTTAGTTTCAATTTTTGTAATAATTTGGTACTAATGTACCATTACTGTCAAAATTTCTCATTAGGGTTTATTCCTAATTACACTTAGATTAATACCTAAAACATCAAGTCGACCAAAATGTGGTGGGTAGTGCTTTGACACATTATGCACTGGTGATTACGTCTTTCATCTATATCTATAAATAGTGCAGAATCTTAAATATGTTGTCTATAATTTATATTATTTTTCCAAATCTGTCTTTATTTCCAGGTGAAGATGGAAAACAAATCCCTGATTTGAGACTTTTTGCATCCCACTGCACTTACGAACATGAGATCCATTTGTGCGCCCTTCTGAAATGTTGGATTGGTGACGTTTATTCATATCCACATAATCTTATCCAAACGAAAACTATACTTCATGTGGACATGAAGTGCCTTCACAAGTATATACTTACACATAATGCCATTGTAGCTGACCAGTCTGGTTCGATAATACTCTACCAGCACATTAAGCATGAGAAAATACTTACCATTTAAAACAACTTTGAAAAGGTTTCCACTCTCACCTGTGAACCGGTGCAGTCCTGAATCAGTCTAATTAGCAGCGATGTTCGCCTGGTCAGATTAAAGGTCATGCAGTTCTCTGAAGCATGTCTCCTGCAGTCCCAGCCACGCAGGTGTGAGCAGGTGTCAGACGCAGTCAGGCAGAAATCTATCTGTCTGTTCGCGCTCCTTAAGGCCCGGGGGAAAATGAGCAGCATCTGCTGAACAGGTTCATCTGTTGTAAAATTGGATGGCTGCGTCTACCCACAGTCCACCTCAACTCAATGAGAGAGGGATAAGAAAGAGGAAAAATAGAGACAGTGATTTGTTTGATGCTGCTTCAGTCAGTGTTTGGGATTGACAATCGTATTTGCTAACAGGTGTGACTCATGAATTATTTTATTTATATTGTTTAGAGGAACATGCTAGCGCTTTTTGAACGAATAACCAAAGTCAAGCCGCTTTTCTGTTCTTCTAGTCATCAATAATAATGCTTGTAACCATACTGTTACTGACTAAAATGCAGAATATAATGTATAATATATTGTTCTAGCTTGTTCTAGGTGGTTTTATTAAGCACTTAGCGCTAATATAGTAAGCTAAGATGTGTAAATGTTTAAATTGACAATTTTTAGCTTTGGTAATACGCTATCATGTAATATGCAATTTAAAAGATGTTTAATTAACATATGTTGTATTTCATAAGCATTTTTTAAATATTTCTAATCAGGCACAGAATTGGCTAACCATAAAAAGGCTTTAAAAAACTTGTGAAAGATAGTGACTACAGTACATCTGAAACCTTCAGATGACACGGTTCATATCCATCTCTGCATGTTGCCAAAATCAAACATGAAAACATCTAGAACACACACAAGAGCAAGTAGATACAGACAATTAGTTGTCCAGGCATTTGTCACTCTCGTTTATAATAAAACTGTGACCTTATTTATCTCTCAAAACACAACAGACGACCGTATTCTGCTGCTGTGTGAACCGTTGATACGGAAAAACAAGTTAGCAGAGAACGTGGTGTGCTAATTTCTACAGTCTCTTGATTAAATGTAGATTCTCTTTGTTGTTGTTTTGAGTAGCCACAAACAATTGAAGAAAGAAAGTTACGCAAGCTTATAATTTAAGCAGTGAAATGAGAAACAGATGGAACAAATAAAAGGATTACACAACAGAAACCGCTGCTAGGAAAACTCAAAAATGATGTTAATTTAGTTGTCTGTAAGAGGAACCAGGGGACTCCGTTTTTGAGCTTCCTTCCACTCCTAACTGTTTTGTATTGATCGACGGCGCATTTTTGAATAATCCTCAGCGATTTTTGGCGGCGTTCTCCCAAAGTCCCTGACAATCTGTTTCAGCTACGCCTCGCATCCCCTGGAAGTCCTACAGGACCGCCGGCTAACTTCCCCAGCTCAGCACAAGCAAAGCAGATCAGAATCTCTGTGGTGAATTTATGTAGTCTTTGTTTTTGTTGTCATGTTGCGCGTATTTGTCTCTCCCATGATGCAGATGCGCGTTTGGATGAGGAAGTGAAGGGATGGACCCTCTGACTCCTGAGGGATTTCAGCTGAGGTTTACTTTCATGGCACTGTCAATAGCAATTACCTTGCAAGGTTTCTCCCAAAGCAGGCCTGGGAAAGATGCTGGCAGCCTTGTGCTCCCTCATTAATAAGTCTGGAGAAAGTTACCGCCGATATAAAACGCCTCTGACTTCGAGAACTGTGTCCGGTCAACACTCAGGAGGATAAAAGAGGACACTGATGGAGACTGAAACCTATTAAATGTAAAGCAAAGCAATGGTTCTCAAACAAATATGTTCAAAAGTCAGAATCGGCTCCTCGTCAGTTCTTGAGTTTAAATTTGAATTGAATTAGACACACCCCACAGGAAGATGAACTGGAATGACAAAAAGGGAAATTCTGAAAACTGTAATTCAAAGAAATTCAACACAGGTACTACATTCTAGTTAATGATATGTCATTCTGTCTATTCGTCTGGAATCTTTCAAACAAGGCTTTGTGAAGCCAACATTCAAAGTTTTGCTCAGTTACACAATTAGTTACACAAATTTCTTTGTATTCAACTCGTTTTAATTCAACTTTCTTACATTTAAATTGCAGCTCTGTGGCCTGTTTGCTACTTTAATTCAAATTGGAATTTAAAGGGGTGGTTGATTGCGATTTCACGTTTTTAACGTTAGTTAGTGTGTAATGTTGCTGTTTAACATAAACAATATCTGCAAAGTTGCAGCGCTAAAAGTTCAATGTAAATGGAGATATTGTCTTCTAAAATTCTGGCAGTTTAATGCCTACAAATACGAATCGTAAGGAGTTATGTCATGAACCCAGATAAACCCTGCCCCCAGGAACTTGCAATGAAGGGGGCGAGGCCAAGCTGTGCAACTTTAGAGAAGAGGAAGAGAAAACTAGTGGAGCACATAAAAATCTATTCATATATGAATCATGATTTTGTCTTCTAACCATTCTAATGGATTCACAAGTTTCAAAATCATACTGTATGTTCTAAAGCAGCAGTTCTTAATCCTGTTCCTCGCATTGCCCACACGCTCTGCATCATTCAGATCGTCAGATCAGCTTCAGCAATTATACACTTATTTTCACATAGCAATGAGAAGCATGATACATGGATGTGCATGAGGTTGCTGTGCACATTAAAGCTTTAGTCAGGATATAACTATTATAACAGATATAAACACATATATTAAAAGCAGCATATCTGAAAGCATGAACCAACAACAAACAAGCCGTGCTTGCACAGGTTCTGCATGATCCTCTTCACTAATATTCACTAATGTCTCAATCTGGCTCAAACTGATAAGCAATATAGACAATAGTCATTGTTTACAATACAACCGGAGCACTTGATGCTGAGGTAAGGGGCAGGACGTTCAGACGTGTACTCGGCAGTTTAGCCAATCACAACACACTGGCACCAGCTGACCAATCTGAACCCTTCGCGTATTGCTGAGGGCGGGGCTTCATAAAACCAGGAAATAATTGGGGTGTAGAATACATGAAAAAAACTAATCATGAACACGTTTGACTGCACCCCACAAACACAATCAAGTCTAGAAAAAAACAGTCAACCACCCCTTTAAATGCTGTTTAAATTCTAAATGGCGCAACCCTCGACTGGTTTTACCAGATGTTTCCATCAAGTGAACAGCATAAACCGAACAGTACGCAAATGTGCATGATGTAGGCTGAATAGGAAAACTGACCATTTTATAAATGCGTAAACAACATCAAAAATATGATTTACCCATTTTTGGGTCATGACCCAGCGGTTGAGAACCGCTGATGTGAAGTATAGCTGTCAGAACGCTGTGGGACGTTGGCTGATGTTGTATGTATAATTACAAAAAAACACTTTCCGGCACCAGCCATGGGACCCACATTTCACCCATTGTTCAATATCCACAGCTCTGTGAATGCAAAGCTCAGCAATCCATCCGTCAGCTTGGACCAGATTGTCAGATGTTTTGACGGCGTAACTTTCGGCATCAATAATTAACAAGTGCGCCCCAATAACAGAAGTGTTTAAAATGGTAATTCATAAACGGTCGCCCAGAATCTGCCTAATTTTGGTGATTGACACTTCACGGAATGTGTCTGTAATTTGTTTTTCTTGCCCTCGGATTCAATGTTCTGCCAATTCGATTCCTTGCACAACGCAGAAAATGCCTGTAGGGTTACAAATGAATCTCCTTTACAGGTTGGTGAGCTGTTCTCCCATTGTCAGACTGCACCATTTCCTCTCGAGCGACTATTGTGATCTGAACAAGCCAGTCAAGATGTTTGAGAAGCAACCCTGCTGGGACATTTAACTAGAGTCATTATCATTTGTCAAAGTCATCAATATATATCAAGCTGGCACATATTCGAAAAGACTCAAGAATCAGAGCCTGATTTTCATACTGTTCCCCATGGTGTTGCTTGACTCCCCAATAATAGATTGTCAACCTCTCGTTTTATCTTGTTTTATTAATGTTTACGTTGCCTTTGTTGCTTGACTAGTCTGTAGATATCTCTCCATGTCCTTTTGTCCCTTATGGGACATTGAAGAACCGCAAGTCGTGCTGGCGTTAAGCGAACATGACCGAAGCGTGAAGCATAACTGTCTCGTCCTGATTGCAGACCAACTTAATAACCTCCATCATATGAGCTGGCATTGTGAAACCAATGAACTATGACCAATCATTCACATGATTGGACTATGGGGGGCTAGGCTTGGGTGGCCCAATAAAAACAGTTGGTGCTGAGTCGCAGTATTTATATAAGGTTGGGACAGATGGCTGAAAACTCTCAAAGCCCCCACAGTTCATTACTTTAGAGGTCTCCTGTTCGCCTCCAACCGTGTTTGTTCAATACACAGACAATAAACAACAATTGGTGTGAGAGACTCAACCTCATGTTTGCCCTTTAAAGCAAAACGTGCCGTACAGATGTGGCGGGACTCCCAATGCATGCAGATGATGCTACCGAGGTGATTTCAAACGGACGTAGCTGCTTAACAGAAGGCCTCTTATGAGAGTATGTGATTTAGTGTCGTAAATTAATACTTTAGGGACGGGTGTGTGTGCGTGGAAGGTGGAAGGAACGGGTCATGGCATAAAAGCAAAACATGACGACAGTAACTCATAATGCTAATAGCTGGATTAGCATGAGCACAGTATAGATAAATCCAATTACCCTGTAATGCTCACCGACTTGCAGATTTATGTAGTTTAGTATGCACATTTTCTGCCTCAATGCTGCCGGTCACAGTTATTCATTGCCGTTTGCTTTGCAGGCACCAAAACTCGCTTGCCAGATAATCTTGAAAAGACCTTCTTTTTCTTTTTCGAAAACAACACACAAAAAAATCAGTTTGCAAGGTCAATGGTGCTTTAAATTTTAGGCTTGAGCGAGTGTTTTTTGGCAATGATTTTGTGTCTTGTCTTTCCCATTGATTTAGTGTCATCTTTAATAGTTTTTAACATAATTGCAGGCCCTTTTGCTTCTTTGACTTGTTTGTCAGTACTAATGATCAGGATGATGTTTACGAATGTTAAATGGCCATATTATGGGTGTCTCTGAAAGGTTTGTGTTTGTTGTGTCATTTCATATCATTAATGATGTGTTTAGAAAGTAGTATGTCATTATTTTTAGCTCTTTTTCATCTTTTCTCCCTTCCACACTATCAAAGCTTTGACATCTCAATCATGATTGTGTTTAGTTTCAAAATTAACATCAGAGACACCAAAAGATCTCTAATTTAAGTGTTAAAAGTGAACTTGACATGCAGTTGGAAAACGAGATGCAGAAATACAAAAAGATGTGGACTACTTTATTATATTTTTCAGACAGATGTCATCACTAAAAACTACTGTACATGAAGTTCCACAAAAAAATAGAATAATAATTGCATGCATTTGGAACAACATGTGGGTGAGTAAATAATAGCCTAACAAAATATTCATTTTGGCAGAACTACTGTATGTGGACATTTTGTGGTGTTTTTTAGTTCTTTTTGGACAGCTCTTATCACTATGAACTGTTGCTAGTTAAGTTCCACAGAAAAAAAAATAACTGCTTATGCATTTGGGACAAGTAAATAATGACAACATATTCATTTTGGGGTGAACTATCTTTTTAGTTACTGTGAGTTTAATTATAGTGCTCATATGAATGAGTAATTTTCTGCAACACAATTACAATAGCATGGAAGGCAGTAATTAGCAAATACATGCAGTTCCACTAAATTTCATTATAAGCATGTAGTTTGTTAATACTGCTTGGTAATTATTCACGTAATAAGTTTTAACATAAACACCATAGTATAAAAGGCAACATTTGTTTGCAATCCGCTGGTTAAACTGACTGTGGATGATAATAGTTATTGTGCATACAGATGATTATGGACTATTTATAAGAGGTTTGTGGCCCATAATTTTCAGCTTGTTTTGTCACATAAATTGCAATTTAATGTGTTTTCCTTACATCAGCACTCAAACCAGCCATTAAAACATACAAAGACTACACAAGGTCACAAACAGACGCGTCCTGGAATAGACAACTGAACTCTCGTAATCAAGGTTAACACTGCGAATCCTGACAGATTCGGTGATGAAATTACACATCACCGACCCTCTGCTAAAAATACATCTGATTGAAATAGACATTCCCCATGATTCCGGCGTGGCAAAAAGGCCCAAGGTATTTTTTCTTCCTTTTCAGCTATTATGGGGCGCCATGAGGGCAAAGGCTGATCTGAGCGCAGTGAGTGAAGAGGAGACCTGTGGATCACATGGTGTCGTCTGAAATTCTCCGGAAGCCTGAGGACAGTGTCAGAGAGTGATTCCAGCCCCCCGAGAGAGAACCGGCCCGCCGCTGTGTCCCGCTGTCCTCTCAGACAATAGGAAGGGTAATGGCCTCCCTAAGGCCTTTCCTATTCAGTCTGATTAGACCACCTGCATCAGAGGAGCCCGCCACTACAACAATTAGCTCCATTTATCAACCTCACATCCTTGAGAGAGGGGCCATTGGAGAGAGTGCACGAGAGAAAGAAAATAAAAGGAAAGTCTGAGTGGAACAGAATGAAGAGAGAGTCAGGAAGAAGACAGGAACAGAGACAATGGTGCAAAGATTGTCCAAAGACGATGGGGATAATGAAGGCTGACGGTTGAGCTGTTGCATAATTGAGCCAAAGCCAGAACACTGTCTCGTTTGTAAAGAAAATATGTATTTGCACTCAATGAATGTTAGCTAGTAAACAAAGACTTACTTTTTTTTTTTAAAAAACATGATTTTTAGATAAAATAATGAAAAATTAACTATTCTGAAGTTCATTTCAGGAACACAAGTAATGCTTCTAGATACAGCTTTGCTGATGATATACTCTAATTTTAAAGTCGACCCAACATGCACAGCAGGTGAGTTGGATTAATGCATTTTTAATGCAGGTTCAAATAGACCTAAACTGAAAAACATAGTTTTGTAGTCCTATTCCCACTCTTACCAGCATGCACTGGGGAATGAATAATTCATGGTTGCATCCTTTGATCATTTGGCAGTTTCATTTGTACAGATGTTGTTGATTTTATGTCACATTTTGTAATTTAATGATGTGAATATTGAACAATTTAAGAACGTGCAAATCATAAGAAACAAATAAATTTGAAAGTCTGAATCTAAATAAGTAATTGTTAAACTGATGGCAGATTTTACGTCAACGTAATGTTTGCCATGTTAATAGCATTTTAAGTTCAGTCTAGATGTACTTTATTCTAAATCAGCTCATTTGAAAATAAAGAAACCAATATAACATGTAAGACCATCTCCTATTACTAATTTATCGCAAAAACATTTTGTTTACATGCTAGAATTGACTGGTTTGATTAAATTAAAAATTAAGGTAACACTTTATTTTACGGTTACACCTATTAGTCGCTTATTAGCATGCATTTATTAGTGCTAATTAAGCACATATTAATGTCTTATTCTACATGACCTTATTCTACATCCCTAATCCTACCCAATACCTCAACTTAACAACTACTTTACTAACTATGAATAAGCAGCAAATTAAAAATTTATTGAGGTATATGTTGTAGTTAATAGTTAACAAGTAGTTAACAAGTGTTACCTATTCTAAAGTATGACCAAAATTATATAATTAGAGATGCATAGATATTGTCTGTGGCTAATTTTTACAAGCTACTGTACATTTTCAAACTAAGTTTCATAACATTAGCATTATATGTATTTAGCTCATGCTCTGTGAATGTAGCTAGTAAACAACAGCATGCTTGCTAATTAATGCTTGCTAACTTAATCAATGGATTTCTTGGATCTTTATAGTTTTCAGTCCGTGTTTAATTTAGCAGAACAAAATCTGCGGCCTATACAACTATTCTGTTGTTAGGAAATACAGATAGATGGGCTAAGCCAGCAAGCTGGGGTACTTCATCTTGGCAAAAATGAGTTCTGAGCGGTGCAAGTGTAGAGCACAAATGTGAGAAATGTGTGTAAAGATTTTGGAGTAACCGTTGTTTAAGGACTAACCTTGACACCGCTGTGCTATAAATGTGAGACTAAATAGCTCAGCGTAGATGTACGGCAGCGATGGGCAATTTCTCTCTACAGGTCTCCAGAGAGATCCGCAACTGAACTGAGAAGAGACGCGACGCGGAGGCCTCGCTGCTTTGTCTTGGCTAAATATAATATGCTATATTTTTCATCGTGCTATAACGTGCTTTTAATTGAACAGGAGGTATTTTTCATGAAAAGAAACGGATATTGCAAACCGGGCTAAAAAACTACCAAGTGGTGTCTTGCCACAAAAAAATGGATCACCCCCTCCAAGACTCCTTCAGAAACTCTTCCAACTACTTTCCTCTTGAGGTCAGAGCCAACTTGAGACTCTGGCGCATATGCTCCCATCTGCCAAGCAGGAAGAAATTATGGTGATCTTATTTCTCATTGCGAGTTCTAGTACCGCCATTTACCCAATTACGCCGTTATTGGTATTCCAGACCGTATATGGCCGAGGTAAAGCACTTACAACGCGTCAACATGAGGGCTTTGCTAATTATCCAGCCTCTGAAGCCGTACTTCATAATGGAGGGTTTGCGGAGTGCAGGGGTCTCCAATTCCCTCTCGGTCATTGTGCCCCCATAATCCCCCGTCTCATCACTGTTGTCAGCAAGACAGTATATCCATCGCCTGGAACCGTGGCCTCCACAAAGTCCTTAATTAAGTCCTGATCACCCTGTCCTCTCTCTCTGGCATTAGTGTGTTTAATTTCCTGCCTTCATATCTCTAACCCTCGCCGATATTTTATTAATCAAGTTTCGACTCGTGGATGTGTTTGGAAGGGGCTGTGCTCTGTTCCTCACGCTTCTACCACCAAAAAAAGGATGACAGTAAAGCTCTATCCATCGATTTAGCCATTAAGCGAGGCTTAGGCTGAATAATTCTGTTGAAACATTGCTCAGGGGTTCGTTCTGGTAATATTTAGATAACATATATATGGATTAGGCTTTCCAATCTACAGGTGCTGATCGGGTGAAGTGGACTCTATGCTGTTTTTCCACAAAGAAGGTTGGAAAATTAAATCTCAAGACTGTTGGATTTCAGAAGGTTGTTTGTTCTCTGAATATAGAATGAAAAAGATTTTTAGTTTATGTTTAGTCATCGGTGTTTAAAATTATCAAGTGTAAAGTTGTTTTAGTCTTGATGGAAAAATATTAAAATGCTGATTTAGTTACAATGTTTTTGTCTTGGTTGTGTAAATTAGAGTATATCGGGTACTGCAGGTTTGATGTACTTTTGTAAGACCAAGAAATGTTTGTGATTCTTACACATTTTGTTTGTCATGATCATCTTTACAAATGAACACAGCTTTTATGAAGTCAAATACAATCACCAGAAGTAAAACAAAATAAAACTACGATCATATGAGTTTATCGTCACTGCTATTAATCTACCGACAACTCTTACAGACATTATTTAAAAATTTTGCTACCTGGTCTCATGGCATTTACGTCCCTGGGTGCCCTTTTTAGTGAGACACGAAATACGTACCAATAAGTACACTGCAGTTTCCAAAAGAAATGAAGACTAGCATCACACATATCCAGTTTTCCGGTTATCCGGTTGCATCCACAAGTATGTTTTATATCAGTTTTGCATTTGTTAACACTATCGGGTAGGTTTAGGGTTGGGCTTGGTGTAGGGCATATTTTCAACACGATAGAGCATTAACTTTTAGAGACAGACTCTGGATATTTGCATTCTGAACCAACGCAGTATGTACCTATATCTACATAATAAAAACGTGCCAGGGTTCTCGTATTTAACCTGTGTTTTAGCGCCACTCAGTTCTCTTTGAAACTGCAGCGAAACGTGCAGTAAAGTACGTAAAACGGTGTCGCACAGAAAGTACACAGAGGTACATATTTTTATGAGACCAGGTTGGCTTTTTTAAGATGAATAAAAAGTTTTTAAAAATCACAATGGGGTATTACTGATGTAATTTGTCATAGAATAAAACATGAAAATATCTTCAGTTTTTGTGAACCACAGACCTTATTTAAGTCATTTCAAAACACCCACTGACTTGATGACAATGGAACTGGAAGTTCAAAAATTCAAACTTGTTTTTTCAGATTCAGATTCAAGAATTCTGAGAACACCATCCTCCCCTCGATTCATGTTTCGAACTAGTACAATAAAACAATACAGAATAAGTCCTATTTCTGCCACGTTCCACATGTGTGTTAAATACCAAACATCAAATATGTTCTGATTAGTTTAGACGTTGATATTTTGAAGAATGTTGTAACGGTTTTTGCTTATCAATAAAACGCTGGATCACACTGACTTTCATTGTTTGGACAAAAATACACAGAGACATGTTTTAAAATATTTCTTTTGTGTTTTACAGTATAATTAAAGTCATACGGGTTTGGAACAACATGAGATTGAATAAATTTTTGGTTGAGGCAAGGTCCTTTCATCAAACCTTAAGACACGCTAACAAATCCGCTGTGCTTTTACCTACCGTACGTATTTGTTTTCATACATCACACCCGACGAGTACCTCTCGCAGACTGAAAACAAACAAATGCGCTACAGTATTTGAGCAGACTATAAGACAGCTCTGAGTGTGTACAAGCACTCTATCAAATCTCAAAACCAACAGGGTGCAGAATTCACTTCCCCGTCATACCAGCCCGCCATGGAAGAAATAGAGATCTTGACATCTTTTGATACACAGCATCCACAGGTGGCCCCAGCGGCGCTCTTTCAATTCCGATTGCATGACTGACATCCCTCACCGTGTGAGAGAAGGACAGGGCTGTGATTTTCAGGAAGGTCGACTGAAGAAAGATGGACGGTGTGCGGCGCAGGAGTTTCTTGGGACAGTGTGGGCTCTAATTTCACAGCTGAGCTGCGTTCGGCGGCGTATTGGACCGGGGTTCAGATAGACGTGCCTCACTGACGGGCTCTGACCCAGGCCGAGATGGTGTCAGTAAGTATTTGTTTTCTTTTTTCTCTTTTTACACCTCTGCTGTCAGATTCATTACCTTGGAGACATCCATCTTTTCAATTTGACAGCGCATATAACAGATTGTCATGACAAGTGTGTTTTTAATTTTTTTCCAATGTCAAAGCAGACAGAACTGTAATGTGAGACGTATGTCATCTGAAAAGACAGTTATGACGCTATTATTCCAGTCACATATAGTTTTCTCAAAATAGATGGTAGCATAAGAGTAATACGTTGACAATTGGCATACCGATAACTGTAACCTTGTGAAGATGTGACTGCAATATCTACATCCCGCTAAACATCTACTCTTCTACTATTTCTTTCTTTGCAGCAGAACAGAGCACTTCAGATATGAAGAGATGGATCCACAAATGGATCTTACAGTATATATGAAGGTTTTCGATTATTCATTCAATCGAACTAGTGAGAGGAAATGTTCTCGTAATGTAAATGCAACTTGAAGAAGAATTCTTGAACTTTTACACAGAAATCAATCGTTGGATTGGGTTATTGAGAAGAGATGGTCTGAATCTTGGCTCAGGGATTCCTGTAATTCATTGGATGTGTTTGAATAGCTGAAAAACTCTAGTACACACAGAGATAGGAAAGTAACAAGGCATGGTTGAATCTTATGTTTCAGTAACATCCCATGTACTTTATTGGCTTCATCTGGTCTTCTTATCCCAAAACATATCCTACTCTATTCTTCACAACCTTTAATATCCAAAAATTTTGGTTCAGCAGTCGATGAAAAGAATAAAAATGCTGACTTTAGGTGTGATCGTAAGTTTTATAAATGTCAAGTCATGCACTAATATTATTTA
>SCHK01370427.1:0-16405 GCA_004124795.1 Poropuntius huangchuchieni | reverse complement strand
CCAAAGTGGAGAAGGAGAAACATGCCACTGAGAACAAGGTTAATATCTTGAGAAACGGGTTTTTGGTAAACTTGATCTTTCATTCAGATTGTAGTCACTGAAATTATCCACTGCATCTCTTAGGTTAAAAACCTAACTGAAGAATTGACATCTCAAGATGAGGTTATTGCTAAGCTAACTAAGGAGAAGAAAGCCCTCCAAGAGGCACATCAGCAAACTCTTGATGATCTCCAGGCAGAGGAGGACAAAGTCAATACTCTGACAAAAGCCAAAGCAAAGCTTGAGCAGCAAGTCGATGACGTGAGTTTGAAATGTAACAAATAGTGTGAATTAGTACTCACCTGTCTGGTTATTGTTACAACAAACAGCAGAAATCAAGCATGAAAATAATATTCTGGAGGAAAATTATGCTTACTAATCTTTCACATTTGTGAAACAGCTGGAAGGTTCACTGGAGCAGGAGAAGAAACTCCGTATGGACCTTGAGAGAGCCAAGAGAAAGCTTGAGGGTGATTTGAAACTTGCTCAGGAATCCATAATGGACCTGGAGAATGACAAGCAGCAACTAGAAGAAAGGCTGAAAAAGTGAGGAACTAATAAAATATTGTTATCCTATCCTACTTACCATTATAAGTCAGACCCCTTGTTAACTTTCAGAATAATTATAACATTTATTTGTTTGTTTTTTTTCAACAGGAAAGACTTTGAATCAAGTCAGTTTCTGAGCAGGATTGAAGACGAGCAGACTCTTGGTATTCAGCTCCAGAAGAAGATTAAAGAACTTCAGGTCACTCAAAGTGCCACTATGATCTTATGCTTATTACTTGTAATTAACTGTAACTCACAGTTTTGCTATCACAGGCTCGTATTGAGGAGCTAGAGGAAGAAATTGAGGCAGAACGTGCAGCTCGTGCAAAGGTCGAGAAGCAGAGGTCTGATCTCTCCAGGGAACTTGAGGAGATCAGCGAGAGGCTTGAAGAAGCAGGTGGTGCCACTTCTGCCCAGATTGAGATGAACAAAAAACGTGAGGCCGAGTTCCAGAGACTACGCCGTGATCTGGAGGAGTCCACCTTGCAGCATGAAGCGACGGCTGCAGCACTCCGCAAGAAGCAGGCCGACACTGTGGCAGAGCTGGGAGAGCAGATTGACAACCTCCAACGTGTGAAACAGAAGCTGGAAAAAGAAAAGAGTGAGTTTAAAATGGAGATTGATGACTTGTCGAGCAGTATGGAGTCTGTTGCCAAATCAAAGGCAAGTATTAATATGAAATAGAAGACAAGAAACAAGAAACAGCACTGTATTGTGTAACAATATCCATAAAAAAAATTGTGTTTTGCAGACAAATCTTGAAAAGATGTGCCGTACACTGGAAGATCAGTTGAGTGAGTTTAGGACAAAGCATGACGAACATGTACGCCACATCAATGATCTAGGTGCTCAAAAGGCAAGACTTCAGACTGAAAATGGTAAGTAGTATTTTTTACAGAGAGGATAATAAAATGACATATTCTATACACATATATACAACACTGCAGTTACTGACCATCATTAAATCCATGCAAGGTGAAATGGGGCGTCAGTTAGAAGAAAAAGAGGGTTTAGTTTCTCAGCTGACTCGAAGCAAACAGGCTTTCACTCAGCAGATTGAAGAGCTGAAGAGGCAAATTGAGGAAGAAGTCAAGGTGAGGAATTAGCATTTTCTTAATGAATGACCTTATGAACTAAACCTACTGAATAACTCTGTTACATATTTTATTGTTTTAAAGGCCAAAAATGCCCTGGCTCATGCTGTCCAGTCAGCACGACATGACTGTGATCTGCTCAGAGAGCAGTACGAGGAGGAGCAGGAGGCCAAATCTGAGCTCCAGCGTGGTATGTCAAAGGCCAACAGTGAAGTAGCACAATGGAGATCCAAATATGAGACTGATGCCATTCAGCGCACTGAAGAGCTTGAGGAAGCAAAGTAAATTAAATCACCTGCTTAAATGTCCTCACAACAAGAAATAAAGTATAAGCAATGTCTAACACTTCATTGTTGCTCTTAGGAAAAAGCTTGCTCAGCGTTTGCAGGATGCTGAAGAGTCAATTGAGGCTGTGAATGCCAAATGTGCCTCCTTGGAAAAGACCAAGCAGCGACTGCAAAATGAAGTTGAGGATCTCATGATTGATGTGGAGAGAGCAAATGCTTTGGCTGCCAACCTTGACAAGAAACAAAGGAACTTTGATAAGGTAAAGCAACCGCGTCTTTTGCACATTATTTCAGTTACATTTAATATTGTTGTGATGCACCTCATCATAGGTATATTGTTCAATGTAATAAAGGTCTTGGCAGAATGGAAGCAGAAGTATGAGGAGAGCCAGGCAGAGCTGGAAGGAGCCCAGAAGGAAGCTCGTTCTCTTAGCACAGAACTTTTCAAATTGAAAAATTCTTACGAGGAGACTTTGGACCACCTGGAGACTCTGAAGAGGGAAAACAAGAACCTTCAACGTATGTACAATTATTTACTGCAAAACTGACCTTTTATTTAGTTTTTTAAGATCTTCTACAGAATAATATGTTTCAACCCATTGTTAATCGTGTACCCTTTCACGTATACAGAGGAGATCTCAGATTTGACTGAGCAGCTTGGTGAATCTGGAAAGACTATTCATGAGCTGGAAAAAGGAAAGAAAACTGCTGAAATAGAAAAATCTGAAATCCAAGCTGCACTTGAAGAAGCTGAGGTAACATGGTTCTTTAAAAAAAAAAAAGGATTATTTCCACTGTTCTAGCAAACAATTCCCTACAAACTACTCTAATTTTCAGGCGACCCTAGAGCATGAGGAATCTAAGATTCTTCGTATCCAGCTTGAGCTGACCCAAGTGAAGGGAGAGATTGATCGGAAATTGGCTGAGAAGGATGAGGAGATTGAACAGATCAAGCGAAACAGCCAGAGAATCATTGATTCCATGCAGACCACCCTGGATGCTGAAATCAGAAGCAGAAATGATGCTCTGAGAATTAAGAAGAAGATGGAAGGAGACCTCAATGAGATGGAGATTCAGTTGAGCCATGCAAATCGCCAGGCTGCTGAAGCTCAGAAACAGCTCAGGAACGTCCAGGGACAACTGAAGGTTTGTTCGGTTACAGCAGTGTAGCACTAGGTCTTGATCTAACTGATGAGATCAGAAGACCTAACTATCTCTTGTTTGCTTCAGGATGCTCAACTCCATCTTGATGAGGCTTTACGAGCACAAGAGGACATGAAAGAGCAGGTTGCTATGGTTGAACGCAGGAATAACCTGATGCAGGCTGAGATTGAAGAGCTGAGATCTGCTCTGGAGCAGACAGAGAGAGCTCGTAAAGTGGCTGAGCAAGAACTGGTGGATGCCAGTGAGCGAGTGACTCTCTTACACTCCCAAGTACGAAGAAGGATTTGTTTTAAGCAATTTTTGAAGGAATAATTCATAATCAACATTATTTTTAACATTCTCTAATTTTCTTCAGAATACTAGTCTTATTAACACCAAGAAGAAATTGGAAGCAGATCTTCTTCAGATTCAAGGTGAGATGGAAGATGTAGTCCAGGAAGCACGCAACGCTGAAGAGAAGGCAAAGAAAGCAATAACTGATGTGAGTAAAAAACTGTCAACTACTGATTTACACATTTTTATTAACCAAAGAAACTGAATTCTGAGTAAAACATTATTGCAGGCTGCCATGATGGCAGAAGAGCTGAAGAAAGAGCAGGATACAAGTGCTCATCTTGAGAGGATGAAGAAGAACCTGGAAGTTACAGTCAAAGACCTGCAGCACCGTCTCGATGAGGCTGAGAATCTGGCCATGAAGGGAGGAAAGAAGCAGCTCCAGAAACTGGAGGCCAGGGTATGTGGCTATACACATAGTACATGAAATTTTTAGGGACTTAACATTGGCTAATTTTGCAGATAAATGATGACATCAGTATAATTCATGTTTTAAAAACTGGGTGGAGGGACTGAATTATTCAGCGCCCTAAAGAAGGCCTTGAGCTGAAACGTTTGTGTTTTGTCCTGCTAGTGATACATGTAAAATAAAAAGGTTAAAAGAAGACTATTTTTGTGAATGTAAATCATGGTTTCATATACGCAGTAATTAAAATTTGCATCAAAACAAAGTATTAAGTGACAAAAGAGCAAATGGCTTTGTGGAATATACACATGGAATATACATTCACATATTTTATCACAAGCATAAAGTCAGGAATAACATCAATTATAATCGGTGTTTCAGGTTCGTGAGCTGGAGAGCGAAGTTGAAGCAGAGCAGAGACGCGGTGCTGAAGCGGTGAAAGGTGTCCGCAAATATGAAAGAAGAGTGAAGGAACTGACTTACCAGGTACTTCATCAAACAAAAATATGTATGTAGGTATGATAAATGGTCCAATTAAGGCATTACATTTTTCTGATGCAGACTGAAGAAGATAAGAAGAATATTATGAGACTGCAAGACCTTGTGGACAAACTTCAACTGAAAGTCAAGGCCTACAAGAGACAAAGTGAAGATTCTGTGAGTAATTTTAAAGTTTAATGAGTGGTGTGCAACAAAATATTCTGGATATGATGACCCTTAACAAGTGTTATTTCATTGACAGGAGGAACAGGCCAACAGTCACCTCACCAGATTCAGGAAGGTGCAGCATGAGCTGGAGGAAGCCCAGGAGAGAGCTGACATTGCTGAGTCCCAGGTCAACAAGCTGAGAGCTAAAAGCCGTGAATTCGGGAGGGTAAATATCACACTTTTATTTAGTTCATAATTTGTGCTCAAGCATTTTGTTATCCATACAGAAACTGTGCATAGGCCTAAACCTTGTAAACAAAATCTACAATATTAAACATTATTAAAATATATAGTATTGTGCTCATTTTGATAATGCTTCACTTTATTATTTGATTATTTTCATTTGTTCACAGGGTAAAGAGGCTGAGGAATGAACCTCTTGAGAAAGAGAGTGGGCAGAGAAACAAGAACTAATATAATATGAAATCCTTGTAACATGTCCACAAAAACCAGTAACTAATAAAAAAGCTGTTCATCTGAGGTGTCTTTGTGTTTTGTTACATTTGTATAGCCTATATGGTATTTAAAACATAATTGGTTACATCCATATCTATGTGTGAATTCATCTGATTTAAAAAAAAAATGCTAGTCCTAACATGATTCCAACAAAATGTATTTTTGAGCAAGTCCAGATACGAAGAAATGCAAAATGGAAAATACCTTGGTCATAGCTCATCCCAACCTTATGCTAAATGGAAAAATGTACTTAAAAATAGCTATAATCCTTCTGTAGAAAAACCTACCGATAAAAACAGTTGTTTAAAACCTGCAAAACTATGACAGAGCTAGCCATTACTTACCTTGAAAACAACATTAGCATCCAGCAAATGATTCACATAATCCACAAGCCACATCGTCAGAATTCTCTCAAAAAGACTTTAAAAGGCTGCAACAAATATTAGAATAGAAACACAATTTGTAGGGAACCCTTAAGAATAAACAGTTTTTTTTATTATTATTTAACTCCTTATTTTATTCAATCTCTCCTCTAGATACGATATCTATGACCACTAGGTGTTGCTATGCGCCACTTCTCGCTCTAAGCTGCAGTACAACCGCGTCTGTCAGTTCTGTTATGGGAAGTTCTACATTCCATCGAGTCGGTTCTTTCGAGCAGTTCATTTCAAGAACAAAAAACGATTCGCGAAGGACGTACGTCGTGACGTAAGCTCTGAACATATTATTGCTACTAAATAATTAATTTACATTACTTGGTTTTGTGCATCATATACTCGTTAAGTCATGTTTTTTATGCGTGTTAATAAAACTGTGTAAATAAAACTGTCCCACACTCAATTTGTAAACATATTTCCAGTATTTCTGCTATTCGACTAATTTTCTTTTCACCTCAAAACAACTGTTCGCTCCAAATGTTTTACTAGCTTACTCATATTACAATATTACAATATTAACAGTTATAAATTTGACCATTATTCTTAGTTAAGCGTAAATTGTTTTAATATGCTTATGACTCGCAAATATAATGCTCAGTTAACCGAAATAAATCAGGCTTGATGACGTATGCAGCCTGCAAATGCGACCGGGTACCTGTTCAACCGACTCCCTAAAAGATTCGATTCCAAAGAACGGCTCATTAGAGAATCGGACACAGACAGTAGGAGATGAGCAGTGCGTTGGAGATGCAGCAGTTGTCAGGGGAATGGCGTCCCTCGAAAGTCCAGTCAGCTGCACGTTCACTTCGAGACGCACAGCTAAGGAAGCTGGCAGATAAATTCTAATCAAATTATAAGTAGCAGACGCTACAAGACACTCATTACAGGGATTTTGAAGAGAATGAATTTCAAAATGGTGCGTCGGCGCAGCCTCTCGCAGGATACCAGAAGCTGCGCAGTTGCTATAATCACGCGTCTCGATGTAAACAAGAGAGTGAATGTTGACAACTGGAAGTGCTGAGTAAGCCAGAGAGTGTGATGCTACCATAAGCCGGAGGTATGCTTATACTGACCAAAATAAAATGTCTTGATACGCAGTTTAAATGCGCGGGTGTTAACGAGCATATTTTGCTATCTGTTTATTTAGTTAATAAGCTTGTTACAAAAGTAGCCTTTTTAGCAGGTTAGCCAGTCAGCGACTGTACTCTTCTGGGTGACGTCTGTTTTAATGCGGGATTTTCTATATGTCAAATACCAGCTATGGCCTGTGTCGTAATATTCTTTTGAAAACAGATTTAAATAGTGTATTTTAAAACAGATCAATAAAAGTGTCGTCTGTCAAAATGATGGAACCCCAGGACAATATTGAGGAGGATGAAACCGCAGCATCAGCACCATCATCTTCATCCTCACCGCCACCGCGATCTCTGCCCCGTCAGCGCGTCTCTCTGCAGAAGAGCAGCGTGTGTTCTCGCTCCTACTTCATGGTGGTGATGGTTTTTTTCCACGTTTATATAATCAATGTCATTGCACTTCTGCTCTATGTTCATTATAATAACGGCTCTAACGCGATAACGGCAAACCGGGATTTTACAAGCAGAGACAACAGTCATAAAGTTACCGGAGCGTCTAATCCGCAGACCCCTGCAGACTCGGGCTTCCCTCGAAATATGGATCTTCCTCGCATTGAAGGAATACGGGTAAAGAGTATAAGATGATTTGGAGCTCTGTGAGTACTGTCATGTTCTTTAGTCTTCCAAAAACTACAAATTCCTTTTCATTTTTAGGTGGGCCATGTCCAAAAAGTGTCACTGGTGCCAGGGAAAGTCCATGAGATGAAGACCCTCAGTCTAAAGCCCCTTCTGTTTGGTAAAGACATGTTGCTGGAAAGGAATAGTTCACCCAAAAAATAAAAATGTAATTTATGTTGTTTATGATTTTCTTTTTGTGAAACACACAAAAGGTGATATTTAGCAGATGGTCCATAGTTTTCTTTTTTCTTAGAGCAAGTTCTATTTATCCATAGTTACTCTTAACTAGATGACTGTAAAGTTTTAACAATCATTTTAATTTTAAGAGAATAGTGACGCCCACACAACAGCTATAACAATAACAGCAGAAAGAAACTTTATCTTTGTAATGGAATCTTTTTCAGAATGATTTTCCCGGCTGATGAACTATATAAACATTAATATAATACTCTAAATGCATATCATCCCATTGGTGTGGATGCTCATATTGTTATTATTCTTGGTGTGAAAGAACGTTAATAAAGCTTATAATGTTCTATTTTCAGACTGTTCCCTTGCCCCTGTGTAAAACAATTCAATGTAACAATCTACATCCACAAAAATGCATTGATTTCATTCATAAAAATGTTTCATTAATAATTCGCAGTATGCTCAAACATGAATGAAAAACATAAATGAGGGGTGTCTTTGAGGTCATTTCTATTTTTGGGTGATCTGTTGAAATAAAAACTTGGCTAAGTGTTTTTGTGTTTGATGATTCCTTCATCTGCAGGAAACATCATTGTGGCTGTGTTTGTGTTTGCTGCAGAGATCCCTGAGTTTCTATCAGAGGAGGAGTGTGGTGTAGTTGTGCGTCTGGCTCAGCTGAAGGGTTTGATGGAGAGTCAGGTTATGGTCCCTGAAGGTCAAGAGGAACTTAATCAGCAGCTCAACCTCAGTCCTGAGGAAATCTTCAATTTCCTTGACCTCAACCAAGATGGCCAGCTGCAACCGCATGAGGTCTGTTGGCACTCGTCAGTGTCTGTTGAGCCATGGTTTTGCAGTTTGGCAATGCTGAGAAAATGTAATGTGTGGATATATTTTGTGTTTATCTCTGTTTGTGCATTTACTTTATGTGTAATCTGTAACTTGATTGCCGTATTTTCTGGTGTAGATATTGACACACTCTCGAGTGAGAGATGGAATCTGGTTAACTTCTGAGAACCTTAAGGAAATCTATGATGGCCTAAAAGTTGATCAGGATGGAAATGGTAAAAACCGAAGCTGGAGGTCTTATGTGAACATTGCAGTTTGACTGCAGATATCCAATAAGAGGACACTCAAAAAGATACAAAGATCATAGATCGCCAAATACTTGCTAAATTCGAGTGCCCATATGTATGTTTTGAGTAATATAGGTCTCTTTTGACGCAGGTCTCTTAAATTTAGAGGAGTTTAGGCATCTGAAAAGTGATGCCTTTCAGCGTTTTCTGCTACAGCGTGGGGTGGAGAGGAGTCAGCTGGTCAGAAACAGCAGACACACCTGGCTCTACCAGGGTCAGGGAGCACATCAGGTTCTTCAAGACCTCCGCAAAAGGTGTCCACCAATTTCTTTATTTGCTCTCCTATTGTTCACTCATCAATTGTGCTGACATACAGCTTTTCAAAATCTGCTTATGTGCTTTCTTCATGTATCTCATACCATCCATCCTTCTCGGTTTGTATTAATGCTATATCTCTTTCTGTCTTTCCAGAGTCACTCGTTTAACACGACTACCATCCTCACTGGTGGAGTTAAGTGAACCTCTACAAGTGGTGCGTTATGAGCAGGGTGGCCATTACCACGCTCATCATGACAGTGGGCCAGTGTACCCTGAAACAGCCTGCACACACACTCGTCTCGCTGCCAATACCACCTCCCCATTCCAGACGTCCTGCAGGTACGACAAAAAGATATAGATTAATATTTTATGTGTAATCATGTAATGGAATAGCTAATATTTAGGCATTAGCACACAAACAAAAATGTATATAGAACAACAGCATTATAATGAATGTGCCATTGTTTATATTATGTAATGTTAATATCATGTAACAAATTTCAGACAAAATTTGGTAAGTTTCCTTCCCTTGTTTTTTTTTTTGTTTTTTTTGCAGGTACATCACAGTTCTGTTTTACCTTAATAATGTAGAAGAAGGAGGGGAGACCACCTTTCCAGTGGCAGATAATAGGACTTATGAAGAAGCGGTGTGTCCTACTGAATAAAGCATCTTTGCATGTGTCTTTGTAACTCATATGCAAGAATTTTGCCCAATTTTAATGACATGCGACAGATGATAATTGGGTGAATGTATCTGTGTGTTTCCCAGTCACTGATACAGAATGATATAGATCTGTTGGACACCAGGAAACATTGTGATAAAGGCAACCTGAGAGTGAAGCCCATTAAGGGGACGGCAGTTTTCTGGTACAACTATCTCTCCGATGGTAGAGGTAATGAATATAACTTATCGGCTATTTTGTAATGCATTGTTTTATTGTTAAAATCATTTTCAGTAATTGAAGTAAAGCTGAATTAAAATAAGAATATTAGAGGAGAAACTTGAAAAACATTCTAAATAAGCTGAAGTTCTAGAACTATAAAAGCAAGCTATATAGAAATATTTAATAATTAGTTAATAAACAACGACATAAAAATTACAAAAATTTAAATCACAAAAATAAAAGCTAATTCAAAATATGAGTAAATATTAAAATAGTATACAAGTAATACTCAAATAACACTATTTTGGAATAAAATTAAATGAAACATAATGGTAGTGTAATATAAATGTATTTTTAGTTATCCATAAATGCTATCTGCCTAATCATTGTTTGATACAAAACGTCATGCTGTGATATAAAAATGTTTCTAAAAGGTGTTACTGAATTAAGAATTTGTGATAAATAACAAACTTTTAGTACTGTAGATACAGCAGAGTTCAGAAGCATGACTTTTCTAATTTTTTTTCTAATTTTTAACTTTTTTTTCCTTTCCATTACAAATTGTATTATTATCACATCTTGAGTGAAAATTTTAGTTCCTATTTTCTTTAATGATAGTAGCATTCAAGCTGGTATGAACTCCACAACTTTGTTCAAAATCTATAAATCCATCTACAGCATGATTTAAGAAGCATCCAGAGAGCATCTTTTGTAGTTACATTTGGTCATAAATTTCTTTAAATGTCATTTTAATGTGGTCTCACTCTCACACTATTGATTGACCCCATTGTGAGAAGTAACTGTAGCTAGAAAATGTTGTTCATTATCTTGTTGTGCTGTGCTGCCCTCTGTAGGTTGGGTTGGTGAACAGGACGAGTATTCTCTTCATGGTGGCTGTGTGGTGACACGAGGGACTAAGTGGGTTGCCAATAATTGGATCAATGTCGATCCAAACTACCAGCGGCAGGCACGCTACGAACAGTTTGTTTCTCAACAACAAGAGACACAAGAGCAAGAAGAACTCATTTCAGAAATGAACTCAGACCAGCACATAGAAAGACACCAAGACCTATAAACGCACACATAAATCCAGGTACAACAATGCACATATATACACATTCACTTCTGTGTTACAATCTATATATAGTCATTCACTTCCTCTTTCACAGACACACATCCAGACACAAGTTCATTGCCTCTGCATCACTCATACACCCTGAAGCACTGACCTCGTACCAACAAACACAAAAATACACTCGTCCTTTGTACTGTATGTTTGGGTCGCTCTTCCCTAAGTACACACACTTGCACACTTTAGAAATGTAGCCCTACCAACATTTCCTCATTTTCAGAATTGAATGAGCTTTACTCAGCCTCCAGCGGTCCCAGTGCTGGAGCTGGAACTTTTGTTGGGTTGGATTCAGGGATAAGCAGCCTGAGATTTATGCAATTGTGAAAGACAATGCTACTGTTCCTAATATTAATATTTGAAGGCATTATTATTTATTGTTTCATGGGAATGCAGCCATATTCGACGACGTTGTTTACATACAGAAAGACACTCTACTGTACCTTCCAAAGGCCGTACACACCGCAGCTAATTGTTAATGCAGTGATAGTCAATAGAAGTGCATATGAGATGTGTAGCTCTTCCCTGTACGTGTTTTGACTTACGATTTTGGTGACTTGCAGCAAATAAACCGCTGTCAGTGTAAAATCAAACTTCACAATTGCTGGAGGATGTCGTGTGTACTGGCCAAAGAGTGGAAAAAATGTATGTTATTGCTTTCTACTGAAGTACATGAAGTGACATTTACACTGACATCTAAATCACTGAACACTTGAGGAAAGTTATCTGCAGGGTCACTCAGTATTGACTAGTTCTGTCAATGGACTACAGGTTAGTTTAATTATAACTATTAACAAAAAAATGATTAAGAGTTTTAACCTATGTAACATCTAGTCAGCCTCCATCTCTGCCAGGATGTTTCTTACACTTATTTCCTCTCAGATGTTCCTGAAAAAAAAAGCATGTAAAACTTGCGCAATATGTGTGATTTGTTCGGATTTCAATCATTTATTTTGTAATGTTTTTTCTTTGTTAATTGCAGTGCATCCAAAGACTGACTGAAGTTAACTTATTTTATTTATTTGTTGGATTGTTGCTGTTAAAATGCACAGAATCACTTTGTCAAATAAATTAAACTGACCAATCAGAGACTAGGCTGTTTTCTTTAAAACAAACAAACAATCTAACATCGCGTTTTCTATTTTAACATTTGAGAAACAAATTCTTATAAAATGGTATCATAAAAGCACTTATCTGTACATTTCACAAAAATCCTTTACTGGTAAAAAAAATCAACACAAACATATTAAATACATTTAAAAGCCTGTTTCATAATCAAATGAGAGAAAAAAAGTAACAGACATGTTTCATTAGTGTCAACTCCTGACCCAGATTTTATTTGGAACTTTATGAAGAGGTTTAGTTTTATATATATATATATATAGCTTTAATAAAATTGGAAGATCTTGTAGAAGAAGAAATCAGATGACTTCTATCATAGTCGGGTCCCACTCATGTCCTAAAATGAGAAGTTCAAAATCATGTATATAACTCATGTATACTGTATATTCCACAATAATTCCATGTATTGTATGAAAGTGTAATATTAGTGAATTCATATATTGGTGAATCTACCAAAGCATTCTCATAGCTGTGGACGATCTCAGCTCCCCGATGTTTGAGACAATACAGAACTGCATCATGCACAGTAGCAAAGACACGTCCTTCAGTGATGACATCAGAGAAGAAGCCACCACGTTCAAGCTGTTCCACCACCAGTGCTTGGGTGAAAACAAAGTATAGCCAAATATTACCCAATCATTCACTAAATTAAACATTCTAAAACAGTTCACTGTGACACTCTTACCTTGACAACCTGCCAAGTAGATGTCCACGTCAATCTCGCCAAAATCATGGAATATCTACAGTAAAAGATAGTGATGAGAGCTCGGTTGCAATGCACAGTCACTTTTCTCAGTGGGACTTTTGAATCACTACTTACATTCCTTAATGTCTTAATGGCAACTGTATCAATAAAGTTAGCGGTAGAGAAATCCAAGATGATGGAATGGATGTCCCAGGTCCACTTTCCGAGAGATCCCAGAGAAACCCTCTCCAGGTCCCGGCTTAAAGTGTCCTCGCTGCTGGAGTCCAGAGTGGTGGTGTCCCCATCATGTAGATCTGACACTGACCCCAGGGTGGCGGTGTCAGGGTCAGTGCCCTTAAGGTACATCCAGGTGTGATGGTCATCAGATGTCCTCGCTGTCTCAGGTATTACAAACACTGTACTGTTTTCCCGCTCTCTCCAGCCAAGCTCTACCTCTCTGTGTATGTCTCCATTCGTTTCCTTCAACTGCCCGGCTCCCTCTTCCACTGAAAATACAGCTTTTTTGGATCGCTGAGAGGCTTCCCTAAAAGCTCTTTTCTGTAAAGGAAAAATTAAATTATGATTACATGTTGATAAGTTGGTGTGATACTATAATATACACAGCACACATATAATAAATACAATATGATTTCACTAAGCCCATTAGAATGCATTATGGGACCACCTTTTCCACAAAGGTGAAGCTGCCTTATAATTTGGACAAAATGAGGTATCTGATCTCTGTAGGCAGCTCACTAGGTTTTTGGAACAAAGCATAATAGTACAGGATTAGGCCTAGATCATGCTAATGGAGCAATTATATCATGAATATTTTATAGCATATATGCTATATATAATATAGCGATATTATACAGCATATAATAACCATGAAAACTATTAGCAGAGATCATCTACCTGTCTTTTAGCCTCTCTCCGGGCTCTTCGCTCTGCTCGCCTCTCTCTGCGTCTCTGCTTGGCCTCCTGCCTGCGCTTATAGGTGAGCATTTTCCCGATGTCCAGGCCACTCTTTGCATAAACAACGGCAATTGATATGCATTAGAAAAAATTAATATAGGTAGACAGTGGTTCTCAGCCAAAGGCCCCCACTGTCCACAACAATATTCAAATAGTTTTATTTTTTACTCACAATTTGTACATGACAAAATACTTGACACAACTAGTAAAATCTATATTCATTATAAAAATGACCATGGTGTGTTAACATTTTATTCATTTACATGATTTTTATAGAAAATGTCTAAAACATGCTTTTAAAATTTTTTGCTACCTCATATATCTAGGTTTTCAACCATAAAGTTATTATTATCATTTGAAATTGTTTATTTTAGTTTAATGCTTGTTTTGTTTTATTATAAATAATGTAAAGTCACCTCTTGGATGGAGACCCCATTTGTGGGTCCTGGCCCCTGACTGAAAACCATTAGACATTCCAGCGTACTAAAAATATAAACTTTATGGTTACCAAGTTCAAATAAAAAATATTTACCTTTTTTTTAAGGGCCTCAAGATAAAGTTCAGCATTAGCGAAATACATGGTGGCAGAACAGCGAAATATGGTGATCCCTGGTACCTCCCTCACCTGCAAAAACACAAAGCACATTTGTGATAGCTCTCTGCTTAGGTATACATTGATTACAAAAGGTCACATAGTGTCCTAATGAAGGCTAGTTTGCTTTTAAAACGGTCCTGAGTTACAGTGGTAATTGAGTTTAAATAAACATAAATAATTACTATGCAATAAATACACAAATCATTAAAAATGGTGCACAGTTTAACATTCCAGTGCAGTCCTGTCTGCTAAATACATAAATCCATTAAAACCTCACCTCTTTGTGTGTCTCCATATCTAGATACAGCTCAGTGCCAGGGAGGTGTCCTAGCAGTGAGTAACTGGGCCTGGGAGGGAGAAAGTCATGTGATAAGGTCAGACATGATGCAGTAAGAGAATAGAGCAAATGACAGTAGTGAGAAACACTGCCGAAAGATTAGAAGTAAGGAAACACTTCCAACCGTTGAGTTCTGAAGATAACAGTGAGCAGAGCAAAACCCATGGAGGCACCCAGACCCATATCCAAATTAAAGAGCACAGTGGACACATATGTCACCAACCATATCAACTACACACACAAAAACAGAGCACAGTACTGGATAAGCACACTAACAATGTATATATATATATATGTTTTCGCCTGTTTTTTTTCTCTCTCTCTCTCCCTTTATATATATGTAGTATATGTATGTATATGTAGTTTAATACTTTGAATAGAGGTTCGGATAAACCTCAGTAAGCACTTACCAGATCAATCTTACTACTACGCCACAGTGTGACTATGTCGTAGTACTGTTTGAACATTCCCTTCAGATTCACAAATACAATGGCGGCAAGAACTGCCTAGACAGACACACAAAGAATGTAAATTGTAGTCACACTTTATTCATAGCTCATACCAAAATAATTAATCTAAATAAAGCACAAACAGATTGGTAATCTGACTAACAGACCTCACAGAGGTTGGCACATACCTTGGGCAGTTCTTGAAAAAGTGAGCCTAACTTTAGTACCGTCACCAGTACTATTACACCAGACACTACTCCTGCGATCTAAAACAACACGGTGTAATGAACAAACATAGATGTATATAAATGCATGCATTCATAAAGTTGCATTTAAAAAGTGCATTTGTCTTGCCTGTGTCTTGCCTCCTGTGCTTTCCTGAATGAGACTGCGAGACATTGAAGAACAAACTGAAAAACACTGGAAAAAACCTCCAGCTGTATTACTGAGACCCAAAGCTACCAGCTCCTACAACACAATGAGAGAAAGACAGAGATCAGCTGTGCATTGACATCTGGTTATCCATATGTATTTTTCTGATTTACTCACCTGGTTGCTGTCTACTTTGTAACCATGTTTGAGAGCGAAGGTTTTGCCCAAAGAAATAGAAATTGCATAGCCCACAATGGCCATGGCAAAAGCATCCAACACCACCTCAGAAAAGACACTGGGGTTTGGAATACTGGGAGGCTGAAGTCTGAGAAAACACATTTTAATTACCACAATAATGTGTTATAAAAATATCATGGTCATAGAACCATTCCTGCAATATTTTATGACAAAAATTTGCCTAGTAGTGCTTGTCATGACATTGCCTTCCCATTAAGCACCATTAAAAAAAACTTTTTACCAAAAAAACAACATATTTTAGATGTGAAAACTCACCCACTTGGGATCTCACCAACCACTGATATCTTATAGGTTTCATTCAGCTGAGTGTAGAATGATATTACTGTTGCCACTACAATCTAGCATAAAAACAAACACATTTCATGAGCTAAGGATAAAATGATGTTAATGATTCCTGTGTAGTGAATAAGAAGCCAGACTAGTTGCAATTAGTTATTGCTAGGAGATATGATGCAAACACTATAATGAAGAGAGTCGAAATGCTGACTACACAGATTAATAACAGAGAGGGCATTAAGGACAGGCACTACTAATAGATACAAGAATACACTAAAAAGTAAAGATTTAATGAATCGTATAAAACAAAAACAGTACAATTTATGGATAGGTCTGAATCAAACAATGAAGAAGAAAAGCAGATGGANTAGATACAAGAATACACTAAAAAGTAAAGATTTAATGAATCCTATAAAACAAAAATAATAAAATTTATGGATAAGTCTGAATCAAACAATGAAGAAGAAAAGCAGATTGTATTTCAAATTGTAATTTCACATTGATTACGTACAGTGCACA
>SCHK01370345.1:0-13010 GCA_004124795.1 Poropuntius huangchuchieni | reverse complement strand
GACCTTACTGAGGGGCTGTTGGGGTACATAAGCAAATACTGGTCTAGAGCACATATTTAGCAAATTTCGATTGCTAGGTGCTTGTATTCTGTTATAAATCTTCAGTTGACTTATCACAGGAGTATAACCTTTCACTAAAACCATCTCAATTAGAACAGAGCTGACATTCCTTTCCCAAGCTGTCTTCACACTTTGGTTAATATTGCTGGCTTAAAATTGATATCACAACTTCATATAACATTTATTTAACCACAGGACGTGCTCACAGTCAAAGCAATGAGGGAGATGGAAACAAATACAGTAATGATTAACAGCAGCATAGACTACACAAACAAACACAGAGCATAGCGATATTGAGTGACCTACCTTCCAAATGCAGTGCTGGAGATCTTTCTGTTTGGGCTGGAAAACAAAGAAAGGAGATCAAATTAGAACATATTAACAGGTGTAAATCCCTCAGTTTGATATCTGATATACTGTATATATAAGGGTTGGTTTGCATGGTTTGTAGTTATCGTTGAACTTATATTTCCCATGTTTTTATAAGAACTTGTATAACAGAACTGAATGGTTGACTTCATCGGATGCTACACTGTTATTGATTGTTAAACATTACATTCTGGATGAAAATATGTTAAGAAAAATAATAAAACACTATAGATTTGTACAACAATTAATTTAATAGCAGTTTAAAATATTATATGATTTTGGTCAAGATGTTCAAGTGCTCTGATGTGGAACAGATTAATATCACCTAATTATAGGGGTGATACAGACATGCTAGTTAATTATTAGATAATAAACCAAAAAAACATGAGATTTGTGTGTCTGATGCTTTTAAAAAAGTAATGGGATACCAAATTGTACCTTTTTTAGAGGAAAGTTCCAGAGGCTTCGTTCTATTTTTGAACATTTCATTATTTGCACTTAACCCAGACTCACTCACAATATATTTGAATATAGTGTTGGCCCTGACACGAACATCAGTACACATACCTCCAACCTTAACAAAGCTCACAAAAGGTCTTTGAATAGAGTTTGTTACATCACTAAAATATACAACTGCTACTTGAGTAAAAGCTGCAGTGGAGAAGAGATCAACACAACAAGAGCAGAAAGTATGTGAATGTTGATGGTTTCCTTTCTATAAGACTGTTCAAGTCTTCACTGTCCACTCAGAATTCAAATATTAATCATTTCTATGGGAAAGCACGTACTAAAGTTTCATACACAAAACTCTCTCTCTTCTCTCACTCTTCCCTCTCACACACACACACAGAGTTATTGCCGACATAGCTTTTCTAGCAGTGACAGAATGAGGTGTGAACTAATGCATTTCTTGAAGCAGCCTGCTGACAGGGCATTTCGCTTTCATTCCTCCTCTCTATCCCTTAGCCCATCCTGTCTTTTTTTCTTTATTTCCCTTCTATAGTGTGACACTCTCCTCCCCAAAATCCTCTGACAGTCTCTCTGATCCAATTCCTCTGTTTTAAGAGGCTAAGATATGAGTATCTAATTACAAGCCCTCTCAAAAGAAAAAAAATGTTGAAGCAAACTCACACGAAATCTTTGAAATTGGCAAGGATGAAGACAAGAACAGCATCCAAAGTATCCAAAGCCTCAGAAGGGTTTGCCTGTTGTTCATGTGTTGTTTCATGTGGACGTGAGTGAGAATGATACAGAGACGGCGAAATACAGAATGCGCAGAGTCAGATAAATGTGTGGATGTGTGTGTAGCTCACTTCCCGATACCTAATAAAGCTCTAATGGGCTCTAAAGTGGTGGGCTGAATGATGTACGGAAAAGGAAGTGAATCATTAGTGGTGCAGAGAGACTGCAGCAAGATATCAAAGCTCTTCCACCTCAGTTGTGTTCTCATATACTCACATTAACTCCTTGAGGAACACTCTGCCTCTATTCCACTGTTGCTTTAATTTTGTCTATTGTAGCCCACAGGAAGACAACGTAGAACTGATAAACACTAATCCTCTTAAAGCGCCTCTAATGTGGATTTCAAGCCACTAAAATTTTATTTCCCAGATGTGAGGGGTCACTCCTTTTATATTACAGAAGAGAAACTAGAAAACTAAATATTCACTTAACACTTATTTCAAAAGTTTAACTCTAACAACAAGTCTTCCTTACACAAACATCTCTGGGTGAAAAAGTATTTTATAACTTTATCTTTCAGATAACAGCTGTAAACTGTAGTTTATGCAGTACCTGTTGGTTTTGAGGTTTTTTAGCCTGTTCTCCAGGTCATTGAGCAGACTGACCCTCTTACAACACTGAGAGCAAAACACGTCCATCTGGTCACCAGCATGGCGCATCTTCCGAGGAGTCTGACCAGCACTGGAGGAAACAGGGAGAGGGAGAGAGACAAGGTCAAACAAATTTATGGCACATCAAATGTGCATTCTGGAAACATTCAACAAACAATATAAGCAGGATGTAGAAAAAAAATTACTATACAATATTAAAAACTAAGGAAGCCAAAAATAAAAAGTGAGAATCTCTAGTAAGCCAAGTCTGATAAAAATCTCTCCAAGAGAAGCGTCATACCTATTCAAACATGCCTCAACAGTTATTTGAGCCAAGTTATATATGCAACTTCCAAAGAAAAATATTTGGATAGAGAAGACAGGGAAATGGTGGTAACACTGAGTTGTAACCCCATCAGTTTGAGCACTTAGAAATTATGATACATGACCACCATACTTTGAGGCGGTAGTAGATTGTGTACAAATAAAAAGCTTTTATATGATTAAAAAAATTTTTGGGTNCCATACTTTGAGGCGGTAGTAGATTGTGTACAAATAAAAAGTTTTTATATGATTAAAAAAACTTTTGGGCTAGAAAAAACAACATTTCACTTCACTGGACTATAATATGATTTGCAATCAGATATGCATATTAGATGACACAACATGTATCATATGAAGCAAATTATCTTGTTTAATCTGATTTATACTACAAATCAACATCCACCTGTTAAAAAAAAGACAATGGCAAAGTTTTCTTAAATTAAAAATACAGAAGATTTTGTGGGACAGGTATACATGTTTAAAACAAGTCAATTTGATTAACAAAATAAATGCAAAACAATCATTTTCTACTCTTTTTTTTTTTTGATACCGTAAATCCAGCCTTTTGAACAGTATGGACTAAAAAGAAACCATGACACTGTATCCCAAAGTGAAAAAGTTTCTCATAGCCAGACAGTTCCATCCACTAATATAGTCACTAATATGTGCATGCTGAAAGAAATCTTGTGTAATAAAGGCAGATATCTGCATTTCTAAACTAATCATCCTTTCATTTTAAAGTAAATCCCTTTGAAAACAGGCTTTGGGGCAGCCAGAGGGAAAGACAGTACTGTTGTGGTTACATATAAAAAAAAAAAAAACTAATTAAATAAATAATAATAAAAAAAATGTTGGAATACACACACAAACACACACACCTGGAGGAAACTGAAGATCCCAGATCAGAACATCCATTAATGCGAATCTCATCGTCTGGACAGGGGCTGCTAGGATTGTAGTCTCCATCTTCTCCTTCTCCATAGTCCTCAAACTGCTCCTCATTTAATGAGGCAGATGAACGTGTGGAATGATCAGAGGTCTCAGAGTGATTATACATCTGACCACACCTTGAGGAATGAGAGAGGAAACGGAAATTAAAAAAGCATTTATTTTGACTTAGTTTTTTCACTTAATATCAATGAAAGCAATAATTATTCAATTAATTCATTCATTTGCAAATCCATAAATTCAGCCTTATGTGCACAAGAAAACATTATAAAAGCACTCACTTTTCTCCTGGGAGGCAAAGCCCGGTCCCTTTCTCTTTTCCTCCAGTTCTCCCTCCATCCGATATCTCTGACGACAGAGCGCTGTCTACTGCACTGTCTCTGTCCGACTCTCTCTCCACCCCTCTGCCTTCCTCACCTTCCTCATCCTCAAGCATCGGACTCTCTGGGCACTCCTGAATGGACATGATAACTAGCCTGACCTGTCCTTACTGTACTGTCAAAAGCAAAAGACATTAAACTTTTAGAAGAGTCATACAACACCCAACCTGGGTTACATAAGAATAAAAACAAATGTGGAAATATGAACGCATGGATGTCTGACACGGATAAAATCTCTTGAAGTGACAACTGCATTTATTTATGATAACCACAGCCATATTTTGGTGCCTCACAAGCTGTGAATATGAATATCAACAGTTCACCCATTTTAGTAATATTAGTGACTGAACACAATTTAGGGACACGACAAATAAAAGAAAAATCTTTTAAAAATAGTGTTAAATATGTAAACATCTTTGTATTCATATTGGTTCTTACTGTTTTGAAAAATGTTTATACCATATAAATATAACTAAAGCTGCATGAGATATAACCATCAAGTAAAAATCATCATAATGAATTTTTAAAAAATGTATTATTCAAGGTTTTCACAAATTATTCAACTTATCATGTTTCAGAAACTTATTGACTTTGATACAGTCATGCGGTTAATAAGTCAGGGGTCTCATCTAAATCAATTTTATGCTGTTGTAAAAATTTTTTTTAGCATTTTTATAAAAAAAATAAATAAATAAAAGAATATGCCATACTTTATGTGTTTTTTTTTTTCTACAGTGTCATTCTTTTAATGAGGCCTTTTTATTTATTGTGTTATCAGGAAAGTTGTATCACCCTGAAACTGAATAACGAATAAAAAAAATAGAAGAAAAAAACAAAAAAAAGGAAGTAAACTGCTTGTAATATGTCTTGGCATGGAAAACAGAAGGAAATGATTAGGAATATTTAACATGACAGACCTACAAACAAAAGCTACATGGCTAAAATGGGGCAGGCACCAACGTTCCTCCTTTGCAGAAGAATGGACAGAACTACAAAATTGTAATATCTTCCCAATTTTTAATCAATAACGCTGCTTCTGTGGTTTACCAAACAGGCTCTACAACTAACAGTCACTTTTGTAAGTTGAGCACACAGCAGGTGGGTGTGCGTGTGTGAGAAAGAAAAAAGAGCTCTTTAGTATTCTGTTGTGCTGAACATGAGGGGGCAGGGATACAAAATGCCAGTGTGTGGTCAGGCTGCTTGAACAGAGAGTGGTCCTACATACACAGAAGCAGTTTTTCTCCCACATTCTTTCTCACACACAAAACAAACACACACTTTTCTCAAATTTTATGCCATAGGACAAAATCAAAACAGGTCACAGAATGTAGGTAATTATGTGCCCTTGTATTTGTGAATAGATCTCCTCCTCCACAATATGATCCTTGACTGTCTCATAACAGCAGGGTATGAGATGTGTACCTACTGTCTGTTTGAGCATCTGATTATAAATGCACAAAACTCGCCGCAACTTGAAACATGACATTCAAAGCCCTGCAGGAAGCTCTTACATAAACGATGCCAACTTCCATTGTAAATGCTAGAAAGTGATCTGTACATGCACACACGGAATGCTTTATTATGCATGTGTGAAACGCACAAAAGGCAAATCCATTTCAAAGTGCAGTGCCCCTTTAGAATAATATTACATAATGGTCTCCTAAATAATTTTAACATTCAGAAAAAAAAAAAGTGTATTTTTCAGATGTTGAGAACACTTGTCAGTTGCAGGCATTATGTAATCCCTTACTCAGACAATATGCCATACATGAAACTGAAAAGGCATGCTGTCTGAAAATATGTTCTTTGTGAACCTCAGAGACCTGACATGACTGCACACAATTAACAGTTGTGTTTGTTATGACAGAGATTTACAATGTGTACTCTAACACGAGAAAAACATTTTTTTTTCATGGTTAGACATCTTTTATGTTCTCATCTGTCATTGAGTACAATATCTAAAGCTATTTTCAGCACAAACACAATGTTAAGCATTGAGAAACTGTGAAGTAGCAAAAACTTATTGTCTAGTCAAAGATGTGTGAGTCTTCCACCTGTCCACTTAGATGCATTAAGAAGTCACAAACATCCCACCCACCAGTCACTATATAATACTTTAATGGGTTTCAGCAAACTGCTTCAAGGCCACTGTGGGCAGCTGTTTAATGAATACAGTAAGCAAAACTAAAAGGGGCCTAACTAACCATTTGAACATGTACAGTTAGCATGATCTAATTTAGACAGAAAGCAAGAGGTGCACCAATTATTAAATGACACGAAACCAGCTGAAGTGAAAAGGAGAAAGAAAAAAAAAACTCGTCACTGGATTTAAACTGAATCCTAGGATCAAGTAAGACAAGAAAGAGTAAGCTTAACAATGACAAATCTCTCCACCTCTTACATCATTCCTAGAGAAGTCTCTGTTTCATACAGGGTGAAACACTGCTCCCAAAACAACAAACTGGTTTAGTCAGGTAATTACATGAACTGCAACAACAGAAGCTAGAAAGTTAAACTCATGCAATATCACTAAGGAGAAATGATAAAAACATAATACTTCCCCAGGGCAGAATGGGTGCAGCTAAAGACAACTACAGAATCAATAGTGTACATTAGGGTCTCATAGACCCTTTTTGGAATGTGATGTCTCATGTCCGCCCTTGAACCAAGGAGCCCACGGGCCCTGTTCTCATTTCCATCTTATTAACAGCTTATCATCACAAGCTCCATTTAACTGCTCACTGCCTAGAGAATTCATAGCAATCCTCATCAGGCCTCTTTACTAACTTGAATCAAAAGGAAGTTAATTGTGCAACAGCTCTACTCATATGCATACACTCTTCAAACTCTTGGTTGAGTTCATTAGTTTACACAGTCAATGGATTTATATCACTTTTCTTAATCATTTAGTCTATAAAGATACACACAAATATGTGTATAGGAGACTTGGTCTACTTGGAGATGTTGCCACAGATTAACCCATTGTTATTTTGTTTGACAATTTGTTTGCATTACTGTAGCTGGAAGTACATTTTCAATTAACTCAATAAAACCACGCTAACATTTGTTTTAGGCAAGAGTCAACTATATAATGAAGGTTTTCCATTAAGGCGGTTCTCATAAATGACAGGTTGGGGGATAGGTTGTCACATGCATTGTAAATGCTCCAATAGTTTGATTTTTTTCATTATATATTATGGATTGTTTACATGGCAGGTTCCATTGTAACTTAATTCATGTCTTTTTTCTGAGCAGAAACTGTGAAAATGTTCAATAGCTTTCTTGTATCCAAAGAGTTAATCTATGTCCCAATACAGAAATTCGAAATTTCAAAATTACCTACAAATATTCAATGGAGTAAATAGTAATCCTGGTAGCAAAAACTAAATGCATCACTTTTTAATCCTGCCAAACCAAACTGATAATAACCATACTTTACAAGTAACTTTTTGTTTCAAAATTTGTCTTTTTTTAAATAAAGGGATAAAAGAACCCTTTTTCAGAATCACAACAGATTCTGCACTCTGTACAAAACCTGACTGTTCCATTAGGCCAAAAGCAGGCTCAGGTGTTTTTGTCACATGAGGAGTGGTTACTATGCTGAGGGATTTCTATGGAATGCTCTTATTTGTCAGCTGTAAGCCCAGAAACTCTTTGGATAATACTAAGCGACCTATGGGAGGTAGCATGATGTCACAGCAAAACTAGCTACACTACATCTTAAAGACAATTCTTATATAAACACTGGGGAAAATCAAAGTCATCTTTACACAGACTGTTATTATATTTTTTATAGGTTTAAGCAAAACTGATCAGAGATTGTGATTAAGGGGAAAATAGTGAGATACAGTATGTTCTAATGAGAATATTCGGACCACTGATTCAGGGCCTGTTCAGTTAATTGTGAAATCATTTCAGGAGACAGGGAGAGGATTCCCAAGAGGCATTTGCATATTGGCACAACTGGGTGTGTTAACAGGAAAGCTGAGATCATGTGTTAAAATTTACTGCAATGTGAAATCTAGTATCTATTGCCGCATGTACATCTTCATCCATCTCGTACTATTTTCTTATATACTCAAAATCTAGAATTAGCACAGTTTTAGAACAGAAGTGACTAGTGTATTTTCCATTTTTATAATGATTACAGTATAATGTATCATACTGATTCATATTTTTCACTCAGCTGAGAAGACAGTTTCACTCCCACACACACCCAGGAAAAAACAAAAAGATCCGTCAGGGCCGAGCTGATGCACAGGAACTAATGAGTCACCATCCTGAGATCTCTGCAATTTTTGCAATCCAAAAATCAAAAAAAAAAAAATAAAAAAACAACACAACGTGTCCAAACTATGGTTTTGTCAATAGCAAAAACTCCCTGCCAAGACCAGGTTTACTTCCCAAATGTGTAATTCTCAGATTTAAACAGTGCATTTAATGCATCAGCAAAGAATGTATATTTATAAACATACTATTTCCATGTACTGCTATATGTCTCTCTCTCTCTATATATACACAGTGTAGATTGTGCCTGGTTGCTATGCCAATTATTTATTTATTTATTATTTTCAAACATACAGCTGGTCTTTGTTTAGACTGTGCAGCTTGTAAAGTGCATCGAAACCTGCACTGTGCTAAAGTGGTAACTCAAGCCGAGGGGTTTTGTGTGAGAGATATCTTGACACAGAGATACAGAAAACACTTGAGGGGATTTCAAGAGTACTTCTAACAACACAGTTGTCAAAGCCAAAAAAGCTACAATTTCTCAAAGCATGTCTGATGCTGAATGTCATACATATTGACTAAATGTTGTAGGACTTCTAAATATCAAAATCTATTTTTTCTAATAAAAAAAAATGTCACAACTGATTAGTGGTCAAAAAAAAAATATCAGTTCTGACAGATTTTCAGAGTTGTTTATGCAGGTTGGTGTGTGAATATTTTACACAATACATTAAGTGTGTGGAAAGTCAAGTGGGAAATTAAATTCAAGTATGCCCTGGTCCTCTTGTGTCTATATTTAGCAGACTCAAACTAACTGAGACAGCAGAGAGAAAGAAAAAGAAAGACTCTTTGCAAGGGTGAGGGACAGGTGATATAACAAATGTCAGCAAGATGATAGATAGGGACAGCAGGGCTGCCACACTGTCTCAAACACATTTACATACTTCCATTAACAAATTAACTTAAAAAATAATAAACTAGACAACTACAATTCTAAGGAAATTCTGTGTTTGTAGGTTTCAGTTACGGACCACAACTGACATTCATATTCAGTGACACTCAAATAATCTAAAACACTCACTAGAATACATTTATATGACCTATCGTGGCTAAAGCTGGTCTAGTTACCTGGTGAAGTGCATTCTACATGTTACAGGAACACGATTATTCTCAATTATATGATTAAGACCTACATTTGTTAGACCAGATTGTGCGATTACAGTCAGTATATTCTAACAAAACTTCATAACAGTCTAGCTTCTACCAGGTTTTAATGGCATTCTAATCACTCACATGAGATCTTCCACATACATCAAGTATATTCAATAATTCCTTTTTAAAGGAAATTTTTGTTTTGCAAAAAAGACAAAGTGTTAAGGTCAGAAACAACTGCGTTACATACTTTGACCTACATATTGATTATGTCTGATGCTACTATAAATTACTTTTAGGTTTCTGCACACACAAGTTGCCAGCTGCCCTCAATTAACAATTAATCTCATTATCAACTGACTGCAGGGCAATCAGACAGTTTAACAACGAGAGAGAGAGACAGGTACAACAGAGAACAAAAAAAGACATAGTCTAGGCATATTAGTGGTAGTAAGGAATGTCAGACTTGGGAGGAAACAAATGAAACAGAACGTGAGAAGTAACAAAAATGAGAAGGGAACAAGTACATGTAATCCACGAGTGAGCAACACAAACACGAAAACCTTGACATCAATTCCTTATATTCTTTAAGTCCTTTCCTCCTTATGTCAAACACAATATAAAGAGCTCCTCTTACCCTGTTTCTCACAGCCAAGTGACCATCTCTTCCACTCCTCACAGTCCACTTCTACTATCCACTGTTGTCATCCAACTCAAATCCAAACAGGTGGGGCCTCATCCACTGGTAAGCTTCTGTTCAAAAGGCCTAAACTACTGAAATCCACAGTCAAAGAAAAGATAGAGACTCCTTATGCTGACTATTTTCATATGCTTACTTCTTGAATGAATCTAATAGTTTCTGAAACTTGTGCAAACACACTGCACGGTTCAGGATTGCTTGACCACGCGCCTTCCCTCTACACACTCACAGAAGCTCTGACAGCAGTTGCTGGTTTCCAGCCACTCCTACTCTCCCCTTCTCAATCTCTATGGCTGTTGTCAGGCAACCGGCTTCAGGGGAGGTCCTTGTGGGTGGAGCTGAAAAAGCTGCACACAGGCTCCTGTCTAAAGCATTTGCATATGCAGGTACACCTAGTCGCTGTGGCAACAACAAGTGCATTAGTTTGAAAGCTGAGAGGCTTAGGGACTTTAAACATTGCAAAAACTCAATTTAAATTAAACATTTTTAGATTCAACTGAAAAAAAAGAGATCTAAACATGAAAAGAAAACGTTCAAAGGATTTGTATCACCAAAAATGGCACAAAAGGGGAAGTTGGAGGAGATGATTTTAATTGCAACACATCACACACAAAAGTACCAAACCTCACAATCTCACTTCCTTCCTTACAAGACCAGTTTGTATTGTGTGTTTGCAGCACACATGATTCATTGTGAAACTGGATTTGTGGTTGTATTGCAGACTTGGAAACATGTTTATCTACATCTACAGCCATCTCTCAGAGTGAAACTTGCTCTTCTTTGAAGTGTAATTGTGAAAAACAAATTAGATGGACAAGAGCATTATATGCTAATTTATTTCAGTGAACTGTCCCTTTAGCCTACCTCCCACCCTGATCATTCTAACAAATGACCCGTGACTTCTAAAGCCCTTTGACTATGAGACCCCAGCAGCATAATCCCTGAAGACATTTGTTCACAAACAAAGCCCAGCAAATAGCGTACACCTGCTGTTCCATACTAGACAAACTAAGCCATGTGCTGACTCAGTAATTCCCCCAGTTCTTCTTTTTCTGAAACATGTTGATTTTTGTCTTCTGACCTGTTTTATTCTCACACTCCCTGTATTTCCTCATATCAAGTTTTCTCACTGTCTGTTTTGCATTAGCTCGGGTAAATGTTCTTCATCCACACCTGTCTCCAGTTTCTCACTTTACGTCACATTAATACAAGTGACCCCAAACCACACAAAACCACATCCAGCTCTTTTAGCCAAACCTCTTGAGGGAAGTACAAAACAAAAACACAAGTACGTTTACAGCCCTTATTCTTCCTGGTATCTCATTTGGACAGCGGTATCTTGTTTCTCCTGGTATTTGGAGGAATAAAAAATGGATGGTGTCAATTTTCTCTCCCTCTGACCTCTGATTTTGTCTACCATATTTTAGCTTCTTGATAAGACAAAAGATGTAGAGACATTGGAGAATGTTTGAGAAAAAAGTGAGACAGGGAGAGATTGGGCTCTTGGGGGGGGGGGATGGGTGAATGAAAGCTAATTATCTGGAAAGGAATGTCTTCTCATGGGCACTCTCAGAAAGAGTTTGGCCACAGGTCAACCAATGGCTGCGGGCTATTTGTTTAAATGTAATTTGTTAAAGGTTTGTGCCCCTTTCCTTGTAAAGACTATCAGTGATTCTATTCAGACTCTGCAGTCCAGAGTATAATTCACATGGACAGACTAAATAAAAGCCTTCAAATGACTTTAGAATGTGTTTCTCTTTTTTTTTAATCAAAGTGTGGAGTTTAAGTTAATGTTTGAGCTTGAGATATATTACAGCCCACTGTGAAATAAAAGTTCAAATAAGTAGACAGCCTAGTGAAAGTGTGTGTAAGGCTGGAAAAGACTTAGCCTTCCCCTGGCCACAGGTAGGAAATTCAATAAGAAGATGCTTGCTGCAGAGCAGCTCACCCTCTCTAGATGTAAATGATGGAGCTTGTAGGTACAACCACACCCAACCATAACCCTATCCCTAAACATAACTAGGCCAAGCTCCACCCATCAGGTCCACAGAGGTGGACCTGGACTAGGTCATTTGGCTCTGCAGTGAGCACCACTTAAAATGAATGGGGGCTTGTACACAAAAATGCCACATGCTGTACAATTAAATTAAATCTATTACAGCTGAATAAAGTGAAAATAAAATGAAAAATGTGGATTGGATCAAATTCAGATCCACTCATGTTGCATCATATTTCTTTTCACACATTTTTACAACGTTGAGCTTTATAACTAATTGCACACAATAGAGTGGTGTATGACGCCAGAACACAGAAGACTAATTTGCCACTGGTTCCTTCCTCCTGATTTTCTGTGGGGTTTTATAATGCCGTTTTTCAGTTTCTGAGTAAAATAAAGCCTGTGGTGAATATAACTTGATGATTCTTTGATACTTGTTTTCTCTATGTAGACAATGTAAACTGCATACACCCAAACCAAAAACGTGAAGGAGTTATGTTTATTTTTGAAAATGTATGTTTCTTATAAGTAAATTGATAAGAAAGTTTGGGATGTTGTCACACAGATTTGTCATGTTGACAAACAGAAAGCTCCTCTGTAAGAGAAGATACAATGCTACAGTATTTAAAATACTGTCTTAGCATTCTAAAAAGATTCAGACTCTAAAAAAAGAGAAAAAGGGAACTATCTAAAAACATGAAAGAAAAGAATAGAGACAGAAGATGTGATGGAATAACCTGCTAAACAAATTGTATTTAGGCAGAGTGGCAATAATATTTAACAGCAGATAGGCCTAGAAAACTGTAGGTGTTTGGCCAATGGATTTGCATGCATACTAATGAACACAACTCAGGACAGAATATAGAAACAAAGTCCTTCCCCCAGCATATGATTATCAGAGGAGGTCATTCATTGATAATACTTTTTTTTTTAAAAATGCTAAAAAAGACATGTGCAAACATGCACACAAAGAAACAATGAACATACAGAATTGTTTATTTAAGACCAAGCATGTTCACATG
>SCHK01370075.1:7611-20394 GCA_004124795.1 Poropuntius huangchuchieni | reverse complement strand
ATATATATATATATATATATATATATATATATATATGAGCTTTATTATCTCCAGACCTTTTGGTCTACGGTCATGAGTCTTCCCATGCAACTATACAAAACATGTATGTTATCTTTAGAGTCTGCTAACAATTCACTTGACTTTTAAAGCACAGCACTGTCAAAGTAAGAATGAACCAACACAGTTCACAGCACTCCAGAACAAAAGATGAAGCTCAGCTACTTTCTAAGTATAAAATACACACACTGGATTCAACCGTGTCCTCCTCTTCCTCCTCCTCAAAAAAAATAAAAAAATAAAATAAAAACCCGGAAAGAAGAAAAAACTAATAGAAATTCTCAGCAGAAAGCCTGTTCACAATCACAGCTACTACATAAGGCATTTGTTCAACCTGAAGAGGAAATGGGCCAATCATTAAACAGATTATCTACAGCTCAGAAAGGTCACTAGACATGTGGAATGTTGCATATTGTTACTACAGACTCAGTGCAGCGCCCGAGGGCCCGTCCACTAGGGGGCAGCACTGGGAGAATGTGTACTGAAAAAGGCGGCGTTTTCGCTGGTAAGAAGGCGTGACGTGGGGATCGATCACGCTTGGAGCACCCCTCGGCTATCCCACTAAAGTGACTGCTGTGTACTGCATACTCCGGTCAGGGATGAGGGTGCTCGACTGCATAGCTAAGCCAATCCGAGGGGTGTATCTGCGAGCTACAAATAATAATACATCATGCTGTCAGAGAGCCCTGAATTATTGGTTTTATTTCCAGGAGAACAACACAAATCCAAGTTTACTCCCACTCAACCACGTCTGCGTTCGTGTGTATGTACAGTACACCTGATTATGTGTGCATGCGTACAGTATGTACCCCCAACTCTCCCAGCTGTTACTGTTTACAGCCACAGCCGCGTTTGTGAATCTAGAAGAAGGAATAATGGTCACTCAAATTTCTTCTGGATCCACGCAGGGAAGGCTTGTTTTTGGACTATCGGGGCAGATGCTGGCTTTGGGTGGAATCTGGTTGCCCGGCTCTGGAGTCCTGTGGAGATTGTCTGAGAGTCTGACGTGGCTTGTTGTGGGCTAGGACTGACTGTGTGCAGCTGGCGAGCCCCCATGAGCCTCTGGGGCCTGAGACATGTCTCTGCCTATGATCTCATTCACTGAAACACACAAAAAGAGGCATTATTTGGATTATTTAGGAGAAGAGATTTTTTTCAAGGACTGGTATACTGTTCAAAAGGTTTTGGCTGGTGAGATTTTTGAATGTTTTTGAAAGACGTCTCTCATGCCCACTAAGGCTGCATTTATTTGATTAAAAATACCATAAAATCAGTAATATTGCAAAATAAAAATAATACTGTAAAAAATATTTTAATAGACAGAAAGTTCAGAAGAACAGTATTTATTTGAAATCTTTTGTAATAGTACAAATATCTTTACTGTCACTTTTGATCAATTTATTGTGTCCTTGCTGAATAGAAGTATTAATATATTTCTTTTTAAAAAATGACTGCTGACCCCAAACATTACTGTGAACTTTCATATCAAGCATTTTAAAAATCAGTTCCTGTATCTAACCATCGAAGGGCAGTGTTGAGCTGTGTAAAGTCGAGTTCAGACATCCTCTTCAAGTGCTGATGGAAATAAAAGACAGATTGAAGGGGATGCAAAAATTAAAAAAAGAACTTTGGTATGTGACCACTTAGGAAAAACATGTGCACGATTGTGCGTCTGTGAGCGTGAGGATGTAAACTCTGACAGCAGCAGTCTTACCAAGATGACCACAACACACAGGCTATAAAACCATCCACTGCTTCTTTAACTACGAGGCTTTGGTGCAGGCAGTTGCATCAGTTCATTATGAGTTTAATGGCCTTTGACTACATTTCCTTTAGCCTGCTGGCTTGGGCTTTTAGCGCACTATGAAAGGCCTGCATAAAATTGATCCATTGTTAAAACACATGTTCTATATCCCAGAAGGCAACGAAGCAAGTGTGGTAATTACTTTAGCAGGCCAGGAGACTGATGTTAAGCAAGCAGCCAAACTTTTTTAACAGGTCGTCCCAGCAGAGTTCTGATTAATGCTGTGAAAATATGACTGTTTCTCCACATGCTCTGTTAGATAGTGGATGTTCTGAACACTAAAGCAAGTGCGACGATATTGCCTGCCATGACAAAATCAGTCAACAAAAACCATAAAAATAAAAACCTAAAAAGTTCATCCTATTAAAAAAAAAAGCAACAGAGATGGAGAACTAGGGCAAAGACGGATCCTTGCTTTGTGGAAAAAAATATTGTTCCTTAGGAGAGATGGTGGGTTTTGACACACACTCACCATAACATTCAATCAACAGATTTCCAAGCTTGTCATCGGAGTAAAAAAAACACATCTATAAAAGGTGATGACAAATCTTAGGGAAAAGAGGATAAGCAGATAAACAGGTTTGACTGTTGAAGGGGGCCTCAGGTATTTTTAATACAGGTACCTGCCTCTGCAAGCGACCTAATAATCCCTGCATTCCTCATCCAGACAACCCATGACTGACTGGGGTGGACCACATTTTCCAACACAACTAAAAAAAAAAAAAAAAAAAAAAAAAAAAAAAAAAGGGTGCTCAGTCAAAGTGAACAAATATGTCCTTTTTACAGGATTACAGCTAAGCTTCTTTTTTTTTAACCAGCATCAGTAGACGTATATAATAGCATATACAGTCATTTGTTAACAAGACATCAAAAGCCGGAGAGCTGGACTCAGCGCTAAAAATAGCATTAAAGGTAAATGAAACACTATGTTTAATTGTGAAATGTGACAGAGTTACAAAAAGAAAAAAAAGGGGCAGAAGACCATATAAAGGACTGTGCTGATCCGCTCTGTAATTCAAAATAACGAGCATCTCCTACAATAGTCACTCTGCAGGGTGAATATTTAAAGCAGTTATGCAATGCTCGAGTCACAAGTCAATGCTGCTGATGTTTGTGATGGTTTAAACACGGCTCTTTCGTGTTTAAAAAATCTAAATGTCACAAGAACTAACTATAGTACTGCTGTAAGAATCATTCAGGTTTTTGTAGTTACTTGTTTAATGTAGATTCTATCTTTTGATTCTTTGTGCGTGGTCTTTTAAACTATTATTTCTGTTTATTAGTGTCGTGTTTTTTCTTGCATTGTTTACATTTTGTGTTAGCCACAGTATAAGTGTCGATTGTTATTTTGAGTGTTTGAAGTTTAGAGTTGTTTTGGTACATTTCTTATGTGGTTGATGTTATTATTTGTGATGGTTTTGTGTGCAAAAGTTGCATGTTTGAATGTGTGTGTGTGTTGTTTCAAATGCCCAGCCGCTGTCACAGATCATCCTGTTGGCGTAGGCGGCTCTTCCTCTTGCATGAACACACTTCACACATGCAGACCTGCTCTGGGCTGATTGTGAGTTCTGCTTTAAAACCCACTCAGCGCACTGTCTGTCTCTCACGCCGCACAAACAATCTAACAATCTTACACACACACACACACACACTCTCTGCACAAACCTGCACTGCACAACCTCACACACATTGTAGAAAACTGACACAACTTACAAAACATTCAAAATAAATGTCAATGGCAGCACATCCTGCGTGCTTTATACAACTGACAAAGGTGTTTAAGATGGGATGAACTTTATTTGATGATGTAAAACTGAATAAATGAATGAAAACTAATATATACATATACATGCGCATATATATATATATATATATATATACACACACACACGTATACAAACAACATTCAAACTCCAGTAAACAAACGTTAAAAAAAACTTTTGCAGAAATGTGTTTAAAACCAATTTATATATAATAAGAATAAATAAAGGAAAAAAGTCTAAAAGCAAAAATGGTTGATTTCAGTTGGCATGGAGCATTAAAATGCACGCAAACATCTGCTAAAGACAAAAACAAGCAAACAGCAAATTTAAAAAAAAAAAAAAAAGAAAAAAAAAGTATGCCAGTATTTTTAGCACAGCACAGTCAGTCAATAAATACAGACAGCTATTTAATCAGTGTCTGTGGTGTGCCTGTGGTATTGGCAGATTTTTAAGGGTGCCGATTTTTTGAAAAGACTAATAAGTCGTCTGCCACGGTATTTACTCTGCTTTGAAGAGGACTTTCTTATTTTAAAACCTTATTTTCCTGTCTCATCCTGGATCAAAAACGTTCTTTTCTCAGTTTTTCCATTTTTGCATGACACAAAAGCACACTGTAGTTTCTCACGTTGCTTCAAACACACACACATGCATGCTGCAGTTTCAATGCGTACTCTCTTTGTTCAACGTTTGGATGAGTTTGAAAGCAAGTCATCTCAGGACAGCCAAAACTCTGGGTTCAGAGTGTATAAAACTCATAAGCGGTTATATTCATATTACAGTCGTTAACTGTACAAATTACAAAGCACAAATCTCAACAATACATTAAGGGAGTGAGTGTCTGAAGGGGAGCTGTCGATATTAGCGATGCATCTGACTCAGTTAAATAACGGGAAGTTACTATGCAATATATCGCAATATAGCAGCAACTGACTAGAGAGGTTTCAACATCATCTTTCCCCACATGTAAGAAAGCATGATTCATCTCGATCTCTTTCGCATAACGCTTGAGAGTGTCAGCGTAGATTCTTTAAATAGGGGATCCTCTTTGGATGAGTGGAAGGGGCCATCCCTCATTAACATGTAATATACAGGGTCTGAGGCTGAGAGCTTGCCGACAGCAAAACTTTGAGCTGGGGTAAATGATATTGTTTGACGGTGCTGCCCCGAGACTGTGAATCACTGGACTAGCCACTGCACTGGCTGACCGTTAACGGAGGCATCAGTTGAGAAGTTGCTGTCATAACTGCTTACTGGGTCAGATATTTTTTCTTGCAGGAAATATTTTTATACATTTATGTCCAACATTTGGTTCCACACTAGCTAGCCTTATTAAGTGACAGCTAAACTCTGGGATAGTTTTAAGGTGTTCAAACAGTGTATAACTTAGATGTCCATTTCAATTGTATTACTAAAAATAAGAATCATGTAAACCAACATTTTAAAATGCATTTAGAAATTAACAAAATTGCAGGAGTTCAAAATTATGCCAATTTTTTTTAAACATGATTGCACTGTAGGTGAGATCCTGATGATGTATATATTTTGAAAGCAGCGAATGTGTTGTGTTATGATGGAAAGTATTATACTAGGAGGTAAGACTGACCTCATCAGCCAGAGCTACTGATAGTAACCACCCGTTTCCATTTAGGAAAAAAAACCAAACAAAAAACATGTCAGATGTTTAAATAATCTGATCTGTAACTTCAAAACTACAGAGCGTGAAATGTGAAATCTAGTGCGTGTTTAGGACATGGTCAATGACGAGAGGGTGATTTCTTTGTTTACTTTTTCATTTGTGTTCCCCTCAACCTATATTGACCTTGGCAGCGGTATACAGAAAACTACACCGCAAATAAAACAACTCTAAAAAAAAAAGAGCGCAAAAAAGAACAAGGCAAAAAGTGTCTGAGAAAGCACAAGGGTGCAGTCAGTTTGATCTGTGAATCATATTGTGGATTCCCCATTTAAAGAGTCAGTCTGTGATTCATCCCCATTTTCTTTGACCGGAGGCCTCAGCAACCTCTTTAACATATTTAGTCACTGGCGTAGCCATGGGGCAAAACAGCAATGCAGGTGCCGTAAAAAACTTGACTGTTCTAATGCACGTCTGACGCGTAGAGAAATTTTTTCAATTATGGAAAACAAATAAATAGTATGAAAAAAAAAAAAAAAAAAAAAAAAACCCCAGCAGATTACCCTAGGTGAATGAAACAAAACGTTCTCAGCCAAAGTTTGGGAGAAGCACATTTTTACAGTAAACATGACAAGATCAAACCACAAAGTGCATACCACATGTTGCAGTCCTTAGCATAATTATTCAGGTCTCCCTCCTCCACTCAAATACATTTTTTTTTCTATAACCAGATTCAAAATGGAACTGTGAATCAATCATTTAGAAATATAAAAAAAGATGTACATAAGAGAATTTTCCCCACAAAAAATCATGCCATTTAAAACAGAATTATTCAGGACATTTACCATTCAGCAGACATTTCTATACAAATCGACTTACAAATAAGGAGAGACAAAAGCAAAACAAGTAAAAAGAGCAAACAATAATACTGAACTTAATCTTAAAGGGACAGTTCATCCCAAAATGAAAATGCTGTCATCATTTACTCTATTTACTTCTTTGTTCTTCAGGAAATTATTTTAAAGAATGCAGTTTTGATAAATAAATAAATAAATAAACATGGGAAAAACTAACCCTCTAACAAGAGTTAACAAGAGTAATACAAGAAACCAAAAATAAATAAATAAATAAATGAAAAAAATAAAACAGAAAGAGAACAGAGATTTGTCCCAGCACCCAAAATATACACATAACAAGGTGAAAATGCCATGGCAGAGAACAAACAAGTCTGAGCTGGAGTTTCCTGGTCAGAGAGTGAACCCTTGTCACATTAATTCCCAAGGATCTTTGCACCACGCCACATCTCTGCCGCCAAACACCACAGCAATGCAAACTGGACCGACCACAACGCCACTGCCTGCCTTCGCCAAGACCTCAAAATTACGTTCCTGACACTGTAATTGTACGGAAAGATGACACAAAACCAGGTTTCCACTGCTTTCAGAAGACTTCTCTGATTGTGTTTAATGAGCAGGCAGCTTTGGGCCCAGAGCTGTGTTTTTTTCCCTTCCACGCGCTCTTTTTCCCTCAGAGATGAGAGAAGTTGTGTTATTAATTTGACACAGTCATTTACCACTGGCTAAAGACTACAGACCTGGAATATGTTACACGCTGGAGTTTCCGTACCCACAAACGGAAAGAGGGAAACGGACACAAACAGACGGATGAGGGCAGAACATTATATAAGGAGTAGTACAAAAATCAGTCAATCATATCATTGACAAATGCGATTGTTACTTTGGTGAATTCCAAACGTTAAAACCAACTCTCATCCGTTGACAGAAACAGAGTGACACAAGATATAAGCTCTAGGACACAAAGAGTGTGTGTGTGTACAGTACGACAGGAATACAAGACTCGAAGACAGCAGGCTTTGCCTATTATTAACCCAGATCAGTGCACTCACGCCGGGGTGGCAGCTGCACACAGACATCCACGAGAACAAAGGAGCACAAGCACACGCCTGCGTACACATCTTAAACACAGACCTCTGGGAGGACATTAATTAAACACAATTGACATGAAAAAGAGTGGAAAGAAGAGATGAGACAAGAGAAAAGAGACCAAGTCTCCTGTAAGTACTGACACACACTGCTCCTTCTGTTCAGCACGAGGGAACCAGTCCAAACTCATCAGGAAAACATGGCACCCAAACTCCTTATGCTCGTCTAACACACACACAACACACACAGCTCATAAGCAGTCTACACTTCATCACAAATATCACGTTGAGAGAGAAATGCAATGGTACAAGTAGATTACTCAAATAACAATAGCTTTTTGGTTTGCATCTCCTACGTTCTAGTCCTTCTTTGACCTTTCTGTTTGAGAGTGTGTGCGCTTGTGTCAATTCCCTGTTTTTTTGTCTTCCATCTGTCAGTCTGTCTGTAGCCCCTCCCCAGCACCACCTGCAAAGAGTCTTTGACATCACCTGTGCCATCTGTTCACACACACACACACAAACACACACTGCCGTATGGACGATTCTTATTTGTCCATGAAAAACCCAAAACAGTTCCAACCCTTAAATATTAGCTTTCTATATAAATAAACTTTAATCCACCCAGTGGTGGCACCAGCTCCACGCAGACCTGGAATAAAAACAATAGGACTGGAATATCAAGTGGGATTCCCAACCTACTGCAAACTGCTAGTCAGCAGTATTAAAACCAGTTTAACCAGAATCAAAACGGCTTTGGAAATGAAAGCTAGTTTGATTTGTAAACAAACGCCGGGTTTTACGCTAAACGACCATCTGCATTCACACAGAATCACACAACTCCCAGAATGCACTGCCACTGACAACTACTGAATTCTGCTGAAAAGTGATTCATCAAATGGAACTGAAGTATCTGGGGCCATAAAAGTGCCAGGAAAGTGTGATTAAGAACTGCAGAGTCTGACTGATACATCAACTTACATTTAAATCTAGTGAAACTTTCAGCCAGCTGCAGAGCTCTACAGTTAACCATGACGAGTGATTCATTGCTCTTTTATGAACAGATGCGAGAGAAAAGAGAGCAAGAAAAAACAAGCAAGTTGCAAGCAAATATTTATTATGTATATATATATATATAAATACACACACAGTATATATTTTGAAAATATTTACCTGTATATACTTTTATAGATTTATATTATTTTATTTTATTATATATAAATATGTTTAATATATAAACATAACATATTTTTCTTAAATATACACATGAATGTGTTTGTATTTATATATACATAATAAACACAGTATTCACACATATATTATGTATACAAAAACTTATTTTGGAAGACAGCACTAATTTAAATGCAATAAATAATACGCATAATAATAACAACAAGATACAGCTTTATATGACTATAAAGAATATTTTAACCAATTGACATTTGAATTTTTTTTTTCAATTTTATTCGGATTTTTCTAAACTGTTTTTATATGGTTTCAATAAATTCAATAATGCTTTAAAGTAATAAATCGTAATGCTTTAATAACATAGTAGTGATAGCCATAAAGTACACATTCAAATGCATAAATAATAATAATATTAATACATAATATTATATGCAATATAGTAAATAATTTTGTACAAATAAGTGTATTTTTCCCAAATTGTGATTATAAATTTTCCATTTATTCATTAATTAGGCCTTTCGCAATGTTTTAGCAAACATGCCGTGCATTTCACTAGTAGTGATAGCTGTATGTTGACGTGAAAGGAGGTTTATGTCAGTGACTGGAGCTGTGTTCTGTTCTATTTGGAGTTCATTTCTGACCTCCTTAACAACTCACAGTGCTCAAGAACTTCAGTCAGAATGACACAGACCCTATTTATAGTGTGTGCTTTAGGGAGGATACAGTCCCTGGTGAAATCAGTTCAAAACTTCACTTTTAAAAAGGCTCAACTTCATCCCATCTCACACACTGAATTCATGAGGACGTCTAATGCTATATGTGAGCAGCATGTAAGCAGTGAATACTTAGTGTGGCTGAGCATGCCAACTCTGAAATATTGAGTGCGTATGCGTGTAACCATGTGTCTTGTGTTAGTGTGTGATTTGAAACAGTGAATTAGCTTGTGCACATCTGTGAATTAGTATGCAGTTGGCCAAGTGTGTGTGTGTGTGTGTACACTACATATAGTGCGGGCTACATATAGTGAGGGCAGTTTTAATTACTCAGACAAATTCTGCATCCTTCTGGATTCACACTTTACTACACACACAGACACACACACACACACAGGCACTTGTCTAATTTGAGTGACTCAAGCTGTTCATTAACTCTGTCTGACTGCACATTTGAATATGTAACTGAAAAACTGCAGAAAGCAGAAGTGACTCCCCGTGATCACATTCTTGTCCAGGATCCGTATATTAAAAACATGACGACATTGCTGAAATCTGTGCTGATGAACTACAGCATTAGCCTGAACTCTTTCATCAGTCATCCAAAAAACATAAATAAATAAATCTACTATGATAGATGCACCAGGTTCAAAGTAACACAGCCCACAAAATACTAGAATTTTCAATAATAAATAGCTGAGTTGCAAATAAGGGATCCATTGTGGTCTGTTGTCTGAACTTCTCACATAAACACAACATCAGCAAAAAATATCCACATAAACACAGAAAAACAAGCTCTCCCGCTCTGGCTATGCTCAGAATAGAATACTGGTGTACTGCTTACTGTATGCTGCACAGTGCACACTGAATACTGTATATTTTTAAAGACAAAAATAATGTTAACTAGTAGTATGCTACTGTATGGTTCATGCTACCACATGACCTCATTACATGCATGTAATTCTTTGACTGGTGAGAACTTCACAAAGATAAAAATGGTTACGTACACCACTGAAATATTTGTGGTCAGTAAGATAAATACTTTTATTCAGCAAGGATGAATTAATCTGATTAAAATTGATACTAAAGACAAAATGTTGGAAAAGATTATGGTTTCAAATAAATTCTGCTCTCTTGAGCTTTCTATGCTTCAAAAACCCACAACAGTTTTCAAGAAATGTTTCTTAAACACTAAATTAGCATTTTAAAAATGTTGGGTTTTTTTGTTGTATTTTCGTTCAAATAAATGCAGCCTTGGTGAGCAGAACTGGCTTCATGACATGGTAGTGTATATTAAAATTGCAGTTTATGTGACATCTGCTTCATTCATCACTGAAAATAGAAGGTCATACTGAGCTCACCGCATGCTCTATATACTGTACTGTATTCTTACAGTCAACTATCAAATTCCGTAGTTCAAGTGTTCTATGCTAATTATCCATACTATGCAGTATACACTGTATGCATACTAAATAATGCAAAAACAGTGAGAGGTGTAAGGTACAGTAGCATGCAATGCCAAACAGTCTCTCTGTTTCCCTCCCCCACACTACTGACATTAGGTCTCATAGTTCTGCTAAGAAGGATTACCGGTGTAATGAATTCGCCCTGTGTCATGACACTCTTAAGATCTGGGAACTGCCAAACACTGTAATGCCCCAGGCAACTTGTGCATGCAAATTCATTTTAGTAAATGAAGCATTTGCTTGTTTATTTAATACATTCTAATGTTCTTGCTCTACTAGTTCCTCTTACAATTAAGTTATTACTGCACAAATTTACACACATATTTATTCACCCCTTAATGTATTATTCACACACTAGTAGACCGATTAAATTACTCTAATATCCATAAATGACCATATATTAATAAAGTGAATAAAGAGGTAATTATTTCAGTGAGTACTACATAACCAGGGGGAAAAACCAAGGACTCATGCAATGTAGGTTTGGTCATCATAGCTAAAGCAAATGCAGCCTGGAGTTTCCCAGTCAAAAGTCAATGCTATATTATGCTATGATTTTAGTATATTACATTAAAACAAAGTTTTAGTAACAAGTTCCACAAGGTTTAAATACATTTAATGTAAAGGTGAATTGTATCAATATTGCTTAGTCCTGTTGAGGGACAATTTCTCAAGATTTCTTTTTTTTTTTTTTCCATATACTGAACTGCAAGTTGCAGTAGCCACTCACAAGTGTCATGAGACAAAAAACAAAACATTGTTTAAAAAAGTGCAAAGACTCACCATCATCAAGCGTAATATCCTGTAGGCCGATGGTACGGAAGGTGGGCTCTCTATCCTCTGGCTCCTCTTTGATGTTCAGCCTCTCTCCCTGTTGGGTCAACGGGTGCACCAAGGGACCTGAAGGGGACAACCCAGCCAAGACAGGGCTGCTAGCCTGGGGAGAAGGTTGTCCAGAGAGCGCCATGGGCCCCAGGGGGCTGTTGGATGTAGGAGACGGGGAGGTGGGTGAGTGGTAGGGGAGGGAATGGAGTTGGGGGGACGAGGGCCCAGAGTGGGGAGATGGCACCATATGAGCAGGAGCACTGGAGGGTGTGGGACAGGAGGCGGACCGCTGCCCAGCCGGATGGTAAACCAGGGGACGCTGGAGCTGTGGGGCCGGCTGTCCCAGCGTGTGAGTGGGTGACGGGACCTGCCCTGGAGTGGGGCAGTGGTAGCCTAGAGAGTGAAGGTGAGGGCCAGAGTGGGCCATGACCTGGTTGCTACCCGTACAGGCTGCGTGGCTAGGGCTGGAGCCAGGCCCCGGAGGCATTCCAGAGGTGGGTGTCGAAGAAGCCGGTCCATACACCATCCCCAAACCCAGGGAGTGACACCCAGCCGGGTCGGCCTGGAAGGGCATTCGCTCGTATGCCTGTGGGGAGCCCGCAGTCATAGGAAGACTGTGCTGGCCGTTGAAGGGCATGTTGTGCTGTATGGGTGGGTAAGACGGCCTGGCAGTGGCAACAGGGCCTGGGTGGAAGGGCATCTGGCATTCGGGAGGTGCACTCAGCCCTTGAGCCTGAAGGTGGGGCAGGTGGGGAAGAGTTGGGGAGCCCATTGGGGCGCAGGGGGCCTGGAGAGGGTGCAGGCCTGTAGCCAGGCCACGTGGGGAGCTTGACAGAAGGCCGTCTGGTGGGTGGGAGTGCTCTGGGGAGGACAGCGGCTGAGCACAGACCAAACTGGCAGCATGGACCAGAGGCATGGACATGGGCGGCACGGCAGGGGAGTCCAGATCATCCCTGTGTTCCTGCTTGACCCGTACTGCAAGGGTGGAGAGAGAAAGAGAGAGAAATATTTGGGTGAAAAAAGGAAGGAAGAGAAAACTTGACAGGAAAATAATAAAAATGTCAGCGAATTAGCTTAAACAGTAATGTTTCACATCTTTGGTACTTTTCGGTAATATCAGTAATACGCCGTCAAGTATTTTTATTTATACTTCTAATGCTATTATCTTGAGAGTTGCTGAGATCTCATAATGGCATTACATTAGCATACCAAACTGATTAACCACACTGATTTGACAATTTCTTTTAAAGTTTAATAGTTTCACAGCACTAATGAACTCTTGTCCAATTTCCCATCTCCAATAAAACTGACAGCAACATTATATGACTAACATATGTTCAAGATTCATGGCCAATACAAAAATTGCACATATTTCATTGAATCAGAATTTCCACC
>SCHK01370045.1:0-10024 GCA_004124795.1 Poropuntius huangchuchieni | reverse complement strand
CAGGTTTGGAACTACATAAGGGTGAGTAAATGATGACAGAAGTTTCATTTTTGGGTTACTATCCCTTTAATCCCTTCATCAACAATATGTACACTAACAGTGTGAATGGTTCGCATTATTAGTCGATTAGACAAAAAATGAAGACACACTGTGTGATTCTAGCCTAAAAATACCCTTTTCAAGCTTGTTTACTCATATTGGTGGTTACTGCATGCTTTGCAATTCCATTCCTGAATGCAGAGAACAAGGCAAGCGTAATGCAGTACATTCCCGGAGAAGAGTGCATTCCCATCTCTCCTTGTAGATTAGGTGTGCTGCTACACACTGCCGTGTGTGTTTGGACTGAGGGAGATGAGCTGGAACGCCGTAATAGACTAAGCGCTCATGGATCTGCTGTGAGAATAGCGCTGCAGTTTACAATTGTGTGGTGATCGAGTGCTTTAAAATGATCCTTTTAGTGTAGGCCACAGCAAGAGTACTAAATTCACTTTTCCTACCCTTGCTAATGGAAGGTAAATTGAAATAATACAAATAGAAAAATATAAACAATACATATATGAAGATATGAAAACCAATTGCATATAACTGAATTGTAATATTAAAATATTTATAAAAGCACTATAATATAATGCATAATAATATAAATACAGCTATAGTTAGACAGTGAACATAGCATGACAGATGCTTAGCACAGTAGATGGTTTTGTCTTTTTTTGAATTGATCGCATCTCTCACACGTCTGAGTCGCATTATCATGCTTACGATTCGATTTAAACTTTATATTGCTGTCCCTAACAAAGTTACAGGCACAACACAAGTAACTCAATTTTATTATCTCACCAAAGACAAATTTATTTGCTTGTCAAGCATTACTTTTGGACCCAGCTACAGCATACAGTCCCTTTGTGCGTATGTGCGTGTAAAAAAAGAGGCTGGCGCTAGCTGCTCTGTCAAACATACTTCATTACTGTACACTGTCACCTCCAGCAGATTGAACACTCCTCTCCCCGAGCAGCAAGGATGTGTGCCTGTTTACTGTTTACCCAGCAGATGAGATACGAAGATATTGATTCAGAAACACAAAGAAAAATGCTGCAAAAATATGGCTAACATATAAAAGTCAAGGAAAATCCAGAGAAAAGCAGCCATATATTTCCACTCCTCTGAGACAACTGGAGGCTTTATTGAAGCGCAAAATACTTGTGCTCATCAATGGGAGAGAAAACAATATTTCTCCCCAGCCGTTTCATCAGCCTGCGCTGCTAGAGACAAGCCTATTGTTTAAAAAAAGCGCCATGGTATCCTTTACGAGGCAGACAGCGTTTGGAGCCATGAATCAGAGCTGATGAGAGTCAGAAAATGCAGAGATTTCCCTGAGAGGATTAGAGGCACATAATGGAGATTATCTATTTAGAAACTCCTACGAGCTGAAGGAAAAACTATGAAGTATAGGGGATACTATACAGACTTGTTCAAATAAACAGCTTTAGAAATTACACTTTGCTTATGGATATGTCGTATTCGTAGTGTGTAATGTGTACTATCCTGCCAATGCCATATTAAGATATGAAAAAAAAAAACGATGGAGAAGGCTGTGATTGGTTGAAACGTAGGTCAGAGGAGGGGTCTAACAAAAGTTATAGCATTAACACAAAAAGTCTCACGGGATTGAAGTAGAATTCTAATGGACCAGCTGAATTACTTTTATTTGGGGCAGTTCCGTTACATTTTGGAGTTGCTTGTGTCTCGGAATGTAAATTAAGGGCCCGTTTATTTGGGCCACTCGGGTTGACATCTGACCAAATTGCTAATAAAGTAACACATACTGTGGCTATGTTTGGAACAGCATACTAGCATACATTTATTTCACATAAATGTAAAAAAGCAATGGCACCAAATTATATATTTGTGTTCGGTTTGGGTCACTGAGTAAAAATGAAGTGTTTTTCCTCCTCCATATTCTGCTATAAGATAATATGATATAATAACATATCTGATGTATATCGTGCCTATACATTTTATTATAATGAGATGTTTCGTGCTGAGCACAATACCTTAAAATTATTTATATCCAAATTAGTGGATTCTAACTTAAACGCCTCTGATTCAAGAAATCAACAGATATGCCTGTGATTGGCTACATTGCTCAATGCTGCAAAAATACATTGAAATATAAATCGATCTCCAGAGCGCAAATCTCAAAAGCCCAAATCTGCAATAAAATGCCATTACTACAGCTCTAACTGAGGGTGCTTTTGATTTCATTTGAGGGTGCTTAGCACCCTCTAGCACCCCATAGAACCAGGCCTGGGCAGCATGCAAGTATTCCATTCCAAATAGGCATTTTCTAGCAGAAAAAATAACATTGTTTTTAGACTTTAAACCAGGGAGTAACAAATTACACAAAAGCACACAAGTCACAGAGGGGGGCAAACTTACAAGGAAGCCCTCTGCCTCTGTGGACAACATTGATCAAGTCTTTAATTCTGATTAACAGCCTGATTCATGCCCTTTGCTCGGTGCTAATTAGCAAGCACTAACAGAGTCAAAGCGGTGCCATTCAGCACAATAAAATGGAGAGGGCTCGAACAATTACGCACAGCAATTACATGTGCGATTCGAGCCCTGTCGGCATCAACAAGGTCAATGAGACAATGGCATTGGCCATATTAAACAAAGGCGCACAGAAATGACAGAAGGTGGATCATAACTCGGACGGCAGATTGATAGGGACCTTTATCACCTCATTCATCAAATGATATTACGCAGGTCAATGCCGATGCAATCAGCTGCTCAGAAAGGGCATTTATGAAATTTCTGACATGGTAGCAACGGTGCCTAACAACCAATGTGATGCAACTCCAAAGCATTTTAAAATAGAAAACTAAATGTTTCTTACAACTGCCTTTTATGGAGGGCTTTACTAATGGATGGTTGGGTACAAGATAGATAGATGGATACATGTGAGCTCATTTGATTTTGTGGGGATATTTTAAGCCTCTAAACACACCCTCGGTAAAACAGACACAGCACCACATTACTAAATCTAGACTGATTTCAAGCATAAAAGGAAAATAAACCACAGCGACCGCTCTGTCAGAGTATGACCAGTGACCCTACGCCCACAAGCGCCATACTAAACGCCTATACAAACACAAATGCACGTTTTCCATGTGAGCCGTGGACCTCCGCGATTGTGTTCCAAAACAAATGTCAATTAAAACACACTATCAACTGAAAGATAGCTGTGAAACTATGTACTGGGGAAAAAGAGACTTGTGTTTGAGCCTTCTCACAGTGTGTATGTGTGTGAGGGGGTTTGAGTATGCCTTGTTGCACTCTCTGTCCGCTCATCCATCACTCCCCAGAAACAGGTCTGCACTCTAATGAAGCCACAAGGGCAGACAAACACACACACATACACACACCCTGTTTGGACCTCCAGTACTGTACCTCTGGTGGACAGCAACCTAAAAAATTCAGCAGCAAATACACGGATGAGGATCAAGTTGTTCTTTTCATCTGTGATTGAGGCAGTCCAGAGGCACGCCTGATCAGTTATAGTGGAATGAAAGCTTATGGTTGCGGGTTTTCAAACAGCTATAGAACCCACAACAAATCCCTGGAAGGGGATTCGGTTCTGGGTAATGTGAGTTACACTGGAGCAAGGGCACCCTGCATTTAGACTGTGGTCATGGGAGGAGAAGAGAGTGAAACCGGCGTTCAGACTGCCATGTCATCGCAGGCCCCCACCCCAAATTAGCTCTGTGTGGTTGGGGAGAGTTCATGGAAAAGAAATGCAGTCCAAACCCCAAGCATACCAACTCACGCTGATTTAGAAGACGAAAACAGAAAAATTCAGGCCTCGAGCTCCAAGAGTTTGCTGGAAATGTCTTTTACATGGTTAAAAATAAAAGTTCTTTGGTTCCATGAAGAACCTTTTACACCAATTGAACCTTTTCAAAAGATGCTTCTTTTAAGATATGTTTGCTAAAATCAAACCAATTACAAGTTTTAGATATTATTTGTTAAGTGCACAGCTTGCTTTGTGAAGAAGCTGTTGTTGAAGCTGAGGATTTAAAAACGACTGTATATCTCAAAAAAACAAAAACCGAATAGCTTAAAATTGTTAATACTTCATGATAAAAAGTGGTCACATTTACTGTTTTCTTGGGTGAAATCTAGCCATTTCAATAGGAATCCACACAAACAGGAATTTTGCCTGAAGGCGAAAGACTTCCCCACGCAATTGTTTAAATTGTTAACACGATTTTTGCCACATTGACCAACAGAACGCTGCTTGTTTTGACAATTGCTGTTTCCATCATCCTGTTTTAATGTGCATTTACAAGTATTGGGGGTTGGGTTTGGGGGGTTTGGGAGATAACCTGATTAACTAGCAGACTGATCTTGTTGCACAGCATCTGATATGTTGTTATCGTCATTCTGAGATGCCAGAGCAAAGTCTGTCATTAAAGTATTTATGTATTATTGCCTCCCAGAACTGTTACACTACTGCGTTCTCGAACAGCAGGCATCCACGAAAGCAATGACCGCATTCATTGCGTTTCGTCTGCTTGCTCTGAGGCACAAGTCATTTATTATATATGAAAATTATTATATTCAGTGGCTTCTTCTACTCTTCTTTGTGATATTTAGTGCCAGTTTATCAGGAAGTGGTGTTTTTGTTCTCTTTGACTTGTCAGATGGAAACGGTGCTTATTCGCAATGTTTTACGCAACATGCTAATTTTGCTCTCAAGTTAAAGTCACAACTTTGGATGGAAACCTGGCTAGTGACTTCTGTTTGAGCTGTGCTTCAAGCATGGCTACACTATCGACATGGACTTTTTTTTGTGACATTTTGCCAAAATTTTGTTTCAGATATTTCAAAGGGTGCTAATGTGTATTTGCATTTGCAAGCATTAAACTCCCATGAGCCTGACTGTGCAGGAATCTGGCCAGATCAGCTTTTTGTTTTCTTCACTTTCTGGAAGAAATTCTTCTCTGTGATGTTGAACTTCATTAACAGTCATTTCACATCGGTCACTCTTACTTTCCTACTTCCTTTTCTTCTTGCTACCTCCTGAGGGGCAACTTTTAAAAGACACATAACCTTGCATCTGGCCATTTGGCAGACTGTTTTGTTCTAATCATGGCATATTAATAACTCTATCCAATAACAGCACAGACTCTATAAACAAGTACACTATGGGTTTATAAGTGTGACTTCACAATTATAACTCTCACAGGAAGTGATATGTCTCCATATAATATGTGAGAACAAAATAGTCAGAGCTTTTTGTTTAACACAGTGTTGGCGGAGGAAGGCTTAGAGGTAGAGGCACTGAGGGTATTTTTTTAATAGAGATACTGGGAAGGGTCAGGAGAAATGTCATTGCAATAAGACAGTGGACTGATAAGGTTTATCTGTGTCAAAGATTCATTATGGCCAGAGTTTCACAGGAAGGACCTCTTAGCTAGCTTTGCCACACACATACGCTTATGTGTTCACCAAGACAGTCATGTACACACCAACACACAATTCACTAAGCGTAGGGTTCAAAACACCCAGCCCTTTGTCTACTCTGAACATAAAACACACACACACACACACTAAAACCAGAAAAAAACACTCCCTGTTCAGCCTGAGAATGATGCCATTATGTACTAGCACAGCAACTATCAAATAACATAAAGCAGTGTAAACTGTTAAGTAGAAAAATACAGGTTATCATCACAATAGTTTTTTTTTTTTTTTCCCACATTTTCACTGCACAACTGAATGACCAACAGTGGAAGAAAAGATGGAAATAATCACTACAGATTACCATGTGATGCTTCATAATGTGTCATTCAGTCTTTACCCACCTAGAAAGAAGAGAGAGAGAAGGCAGGGTTAGTGATCATATACCATCTTATTATTATTTTTTTTTTTTTTTAGGTGAACGATCCCTTTAATAAGCCCTCATTGGGAAAACCTATTCATCAGGAAATGATGTTTGTGCTTTCGGCAGAAGTGCACAAGGTCTGTTAAACATTTTTTAGTGTAAAATGAGAAGAGCAATAAATGAGCCTGTGACTTTTTACATATCACTAAGCTTTTGTTTTTCTCCACTCATAACTGTTTGTAGTGGCACAAACGCTATTAAAACAAATCAAGCACATAAAGAAACTGAGACACTGTCATACACCACAGTCTTATGACATCATAATTGTATCATCCGGGTAAAGGCCTGTCATGTGTTATGAATGGCTGCTCTGCTCACTCTGACAAACTGATAAAACGCCTTTAAAAGAAGACTTTTCTTTTCTCCTGAGGGTTTTGTTATATAAGAGATGTGCATTACTGCTTTAATTGTGTTCTTCATGCTCTGTTAAATCACATTCGGGTTGATATTTCCAAGAAACCACACAATGACTTCCAAATACAGATAGAGCATAAACAAAACCATTTTTGTGAATTTGTATGATTTCGTACAATATGATTTGTATGCTAACATACGATTTGTAGTAAAAATAAATAAATAAATAAGAATGAAGGTCCACCCCTAAACCATAAACTGTCAATGGAGCAAAGTGGTACAGCACGTATGAAACTTTATGAATGAGAATGTACTAATTCAAACAAATTAGTCACCAATTAACCAAAACATAAAACTCACAAATTGCCATGGGAGTGTGTGAATTAAATAACAAAAAAAACCAACAACCCAAATTAAGCTAAACTAAGCAAAGCANNGAGTGTGTGAATTAAATAACAAAAAAAACCAACAACCCAAACTAAGCTAAACTAAGCAAAGCAAAGCTAAGCAAAAGCTAAGCTAAGCTAAGCTAAAGCTAAGCTAAACACCAAACCAAAACACAAAATAAAACAGGTTTCATTGTCTACCAGGCCAAAATTCAAAGTTTGATAGCTTAGAAACCGAACAACTTTCTCCAACAAGCCAATTTGTGAAATTACACCATATAAGCACAAATTACAAATATAAGCAATAGTAATAGTCATTCTAGCGTTAGCAAGTAGAACTAACAAACAAATCTTTATTTTCCCAGAAGGTGATTCATATTAGAGAGCTCCTTGGCTCCATTTGAGTACTGCTCTTCTCACAGTTACAAAATGAACATGAAGACTCTTTTGCCGGCAAAGTGATTTCCCAGAAGGCCCTTGGCTGAATCCCTTCTAGTGATGTGCTAGCCAACCAAACAATACCACCTCTCTGCCTGTTCTGATCACACTAACGACAGTTCATTGCGGCTCCCAAATTGGAGTCTGCAGAGGGGACCGGCCTTACGACATTCAACTGCAGGAGTTGTGAGTCTGGGAGCCCAAACTCTGCCGTTTGCCTGGATCCTCCATTGATCTGCTGTCACCTCAGACAGACTTGTTTTCACACAGCCACGCCACTGTGCCCGCACTCCCATTTCTCTTTGTTAATCTATATTTACAGTACAGTTCCACTGTGTTGTCAGAAAATCAAACTGAGGTAACTTTGACAAATTGTAATTATGATCTGAACTGCAAAATTAAAATATTGAAACGGATGATTCATCCAAAAATGAATACTGAAAATGAAAATCAAGTTACTCACCCTTATGTCATTCCAAACCCATATGACTTTCTTCCTTTTGTGGAATAAAAAGATGGTATTATGAAAAAAACTATCTCAGACATGTTTTGCCCACACACTGAAAGTGACTTTCATTTTAAGGACAAAAGCAGTTCAAAACAGTTCAAAATCTATTCTTTTGTGTTCCATAAAAGAAAGCAATATAGGCTTGGAATAAAATGTGTGTGAAATGATGACAAAATGTATACACTATAACCTTTAGCATTTCACTATGCTGCTTCACAACAGGCTAAATAAACAAAAACAGCTTTCATGTTTCACATATATATTGTTAGAACTTCTGGAACTTGCGTCTTCTTTACTGTCAACATAGCTCTTATAGTTACAACCCCCCCCCCCAACCCCTAACCCCCAGTTCCCAGTTCTCTTTGCATTCACATTGTATCTGTATTTAAAAGTGAAGTCAGATCGTTTTGTTTCATTAGTGACCAGTCCACTATATAATATTGACCTCTCATAGTAATATTACACTAAATAACACTCTGTGGATTGAAGTGTTATAGGACAGTGATGCCATATGAAGTGTTCATTTTGATTAATTATTCAGACTGACTTCAAATGATAGAAAAGAGAGGCAATTTCACACACTACTTTAGGTAAACATCTCCTTTTCCTTAAAATTGCACACTGCATTGACTCGACACTACAAAGACAGTCCTCTGCCTGAGATCTGCTGCGGCCGGCAAGCAAATGTAATTACAGCCGGTGGCCTGGCACACACAATGGGCTTTAATTGTGTTGCGGCAGAACAGCTGCTGAAGTGAAGTCGAGTATCAGTCTTCCTGCTGTTTGGACATTACACAGCCAGCGGGTGAAGCGGGACCTCCCGCCAGCCCTTAGTCCCATGGAAAGACACTGTCTTCTGTGCTTCTGGTTCACCCTGAACCTTCCCTGTGCCATCTGCCTGTTGAAGGGAGACGATTTTTGAACCTCAAACCAGGGCTGTACAATAGATTTGATTAAGAGGAAAAGACATTTATGCCCCAGGGATACGACCAGAGCAAAAGGTGCAAAGCGAAGGGGCTTCGACACCCCACAGAGAAGTTACTCTTGGGGTTTTTTTTCGCTGTAAAGATCGGAAATTGGCTTTGAGGTGATGTTGGCGTGAGCAGAATGTTGAAAATCTATCCTTTGATCCCAAAGACCTATAGCGTAGATCTATATTAAAATTGCCTTTGTGTCAATGGATAAATAACAGGTCAGTGTCCATAATGACTGGTAAACCGATATCGTCGCCTCTGGGATTGACAAGACCTCACCTTTCGGGTGAACGTGCTGCAATTTCTTACGTTGACTGACATTGGAAGATCTTGAGCCCTGCAGACACTCAATTAGACTCTCTAGGAAACGCTGTCATTTCCATAAACCTGCTGTAGAGGGCAAATTATTGGACCGTCAGAGTCTGTGATGGCGACTGCTGTCAGAGGCGCGTGGGTAAACAATGAGGGTCTCTGCATTAGCTAACCATTTATTCAGATCTGTCAATAAGACCTGAATGCTGCGAATGACGGATGTGCCGGTCGTTTCGTTTGATGGAAGACTGTACACAATTAGGGCTTAGGTCAACAAACTGCCCAGCACCGGAGACATTAATGTGTTTGCCCAGGTCGAAGAGGACTCAAGGTTAATGCTCAGCACAGACATTAATGTGCTTACTTAAGAAAAATGGACAGACTTTTACTCTAATGTGCACAAGGTGGCAAGAGTCAACCTAGCAAGTCTAATGTTGCAAATTAGAGGAGAGTGAAATGGTGAGAAAGTACAGTATTAAAGAAATATACTACATTAATTTAGAAAGGATGCACTAAAATTATGTCAAAATATAGAAGAAAAAAATCTATTTCCAATAAGCAATGCTTTGATTTTATTTATTGAAAGAAAAATCTTTTTGTGGTGTAAATAAATATATATCTTAAAGCAGCACAACATTTTTTTCAACATTGATAATAATAAGAAATGTTTCTTGAGCACCAGAATCAGCATATATAAATGATTTCTGAAGGATTATAAAATCTGGAGCAATGACTGATGAAAATTCAGCTTTGCAATTCAGCTATAAAATATATTAAAATACAAAACTCTATTATTAGTGTTAGTATTATTACATTATTAGTGTTACAGCACCATATTATTGATCAAATAAAATCAGCTTTTTTTTTATTTAAACATCTTACCAACTTTTATATGAAAGTGTAAATATAACATAGTATAGCATATAACATAAATATAGTATATATATATATATATATATATATATATATATATATATATATATTTCTTACATATGTTTTTTATGCTCATCAAGTGTTTATTTGATCAAAAATACAGAAAAAAAACAAAATTGTGAAATATCATTACGATGTAAAATAATGTTTTTCTATTTTAATATACATT